>JAODAL010013600.1:0-90664 GCA_025379985.1 Phyllomedusa bahiana
CTGTAAAAGACAGCAAGGTTTATAAAACCGTATTCCTTTTAAATCCTTTACTTTGAAGTTTTCGCATTGCAAGGTTTTGAGGTCATGTTGGGGTGAGATACAGCTATAATTATGGTCCTTTGGAACAGAAATGTGGCTTCTAAGTGGCATTTCCCCCTTAAAATTTTTAATAGTGGTGAGAATCATTTTTTAAAATTTTTTGGGGTCATGTTGTGTGAGATACAGAAAAATCATGGCCCTTTGGAACAGAAATGTGGTTTAAGTGGCATTTCTCCCTCACAATTTTTAAAAGGGTGAGAAGTCTTTTTAAAATTTTTTTGGGGGTAGTTTTTTGGGGAAAAACAGCAATAATCGGCCCTTTAAAAAGGGTTCTAATATTTTCCCTCACAATTTTTCAGTGGCAAGGGTATTTTTTTTTGGGCATTTTGCTTTAAAAATGCAGCTTATACAGGTCCTATTAAAAAAAAATGTTGTTTTTAAAAGAATTTGTTTTTCAAATTGCCCCAAATGGCTCGGGTCATTTTTAAATTTTTTGGGGGGGCTTTTTGCTGTGCATGCAGCTTACTCAGGTCCATAATAAAAAAAAATGTTGTTTCTAACAGAATTTTTCCCCCAAAATTGTCAAGAGGGGCTCAAGGGTGTGGTGTTGTCAAAAAACGGGAATAGGTGGACACTTTTAAATGCAAATTGCAAAAAGGGTTGTTTTTGCAAGTCTTTAAAAAGGTATAAATCCCTGTATTGAGAAAACCCTTTTAAATACTTTAAAAAAAGAAAAAAAGACAGGGTGGGATTCCATCTTTTTTAAAAAGTGTTTTTTAAATTTAAAAATTACTAAAAAAACTTGCATGTACAAAATAGCTGTAAAAAATTTCCTTAAATTGTAAAGGGAGGTACGGGAAATTGCCCCAGTGTAGGTTATTCAGAGGACATGGGTATGGAGCAGGACAGAAAACAAAGAAAAGAGAAAATTTCCCCCGCACGTTGAGAAAAATTAAAAAAAGGTGCCAAAAAAAAGGGGCCACCTGGGTGGCCCAGGAGCGATAACCCCGTTTTTTCCCAAGGGTGAAGAAAAAATTGGTCGGCACTCTTTCGGAGGGGCACGCTACCGGGGACAGGGACAGTATATGTCCAGTGAAACAAAAAGGGTTTGGTTTTGAAAGATTTCCTTTTTCCGGCATTTTTTAAAATGGGGGGGTTTATGCGGGTTTTGGGGGCTCATGCTGTGGCCCGGGAAAAGGGGTTAGTCAGGCCCCAGTAAAACCCTAAAATGGGGGTTTGAAAAGGACCCCTTTTTCGGGCATTTTTTAATCGGGGGTTTCTGCAAAAATTTGGGGTCATGTGTCCCCCCGGGACGGGGTAGTCTATGCCCCATTCAACAAAAAAATGGTGGTTGAAAGACCCCTTTTTCCCGGCCCTTTTTAAATGTGGGGGGTCATGCAAGTTTGGGGAAATTTGCTGGGGGCCCAGGACAGGAATGGGCAATTTCCAGTGAAAAACAAAAATGGTGGTTGAAAGACTCCTTTTTCCGGCATTTTTTAAATTTGGGGGGTTCATGCAGGTTTGGGGCTCTTTGGGGTTGGGGCCCCAGGACAGGGATAGTCAATGCCCAGTAAAACAAAAATGGGGGTTTTAAAAACCCCTTTTTCCTTTCCGGCACTTTTTAATTAATGTTGGGGGTCAGGGAGGTTTGGGGCTCATGCTGTGGCCCGGGGAAGGGTTTATAGTCAATGCCCCGGGGAAACAAAAATTGGGGGTTGAAAGACTCCTTTTTCGGAAATTTTTAATCGGGGGGTAAATGGGTTTTTTGGGGGCTCATGTTTGTGGCCCAGGACAGGTATGTAAAAGCCCCGGTGAAATTTAAAATGGGGGGTTGGAAAAGACTCCTTTTTCCGGCACTTTTTTAATCGGGGGGTTCAGGGCTTTTTTGGGGGGTTTCATGCTGTGGCCCGGGGACGGGGGATAGTCAATGTCCATTTTCAACTAAAATGGGGGTTTGAAAAGACCCCTTTTTCCGGAATTTTTTAAAATTGTGAGGGTCATGCAGGTTTGTGGCTCATGCTGTGGCCCGGGGGACAGGGATAGTCTATGTCCAGTGTGAAAACTAAAAGGGGGTTTTGGAAAAACCCCTTTTTTCCCGGGCACTTTTTTAATGGGGGGGTTCATGCGGGTTTTGGGGGCTCATGCTTTTGGCCAAGGACGGGGGAATATCAATGTCCATTTTCAACTAAAATGGGGGTTTGGGAAAGACCCCTTTTTTTCCGGCATTTTTTAAATGTGGGGGTCATGCGGGTTTTGGGGGGGTCATGTGCACCCGGGGGAAGGGATATTCAATGTTCCCATTTTTCAAGTTTAAAATTTTTGGTTTTTTTTTTTTTAAAAAAAAAAAATCATACTCCCTTTTGGCACTTTTTTAAATTTGTGGGTCATGCAGGTTTAAGGGTCATGTTTGGGGTTTAAAAGGGCAGGGATAGTGAATGGTCTGTAAAATTTTTTTTTGGGGGTTTTATAACCTAAGTGTGTTCCCTTTAAGATGTAGCACGTACCATTTGACTGTTGGGGAAATTTTTAATTCCAGCTTTCAGCCTTTTGGGGGGTGTAAAAATGAAGGGTTGTTGTCTCCCATAGATTTTAAATGGTCATCGATCATTTTTCTACCATGGGACCATAAATACCCTTGTCGATGATGGTGGGACTTCGCCATCGACCGATGGTCGAGGCCCAAACGAAAATCGCTCAAAAATAGTAAACCCCCAAAATTTACAGATAAGAGTTGAATACCCTCTTTTCTTATTTTGTAAAACTTTCCTGGCTTTTTTGGGTCCTTTTGTGGTGGTTACATTTACTATTTTGTCATAGGAAAACTTAAAACTCTATCATTTTCTTAGTCTAAAAAAGCACTAAAAGTAACTTTTATTTTGTAAAACCCAACTTAACCTCGATACCCCATTTTTTTAAAAAACCTAAATTTTCAAAACCTCTAAATTTTTGTCTCATAAATTTTTACCCCCTTTTAAATTTGGGTAAAAGGGGAATAACTCATTTTTTATTATAAAATTTGGGGGAACACCACCTTTATATAAGCAGGGAAAACCCCTATATATACAGTGATTTGCAAAAATGCAAAAAGGAACCCAAAAAAACGTCTTATTGGGGGCAATCTTAGGGGAAAATTTTGCATTTTAAGGGTTTTTCCTTGTAAAACCCCCTTGCAGAGGTAACACAGTGAAAGGAGGGGGAAAAAATCAAAAATTTAAAATGCCCATCCCCTGACCTCCCCCAACATGTTTCACCAGCTAATGGCTTAAATCAGGGGAAAAAGAGGTGGGGGTTTTTGTGTTGGGGGTCACATACTAATGTCGGGGTTTCCCAATGAGAGGATGCTTTTGTTTCTGCTGATTTCTGTCCCACCCTGCACATGAGCGCATAAAGGAATTAGTTTTGTTTGGGCTAGGGACTCCACAGTTTGCTTTTAAAGGGCTTGTATGAAAACATTAAAAAAATTACTATGAAGCAACTTGTTATTGTTTTGCATGTTTCCAAGCAATGGGAATTTTTAAATAAAAAAAAAATTTTTAAAAAAATAAAAAGGCGGGGTTTTACTTTTTCACAAGATTTTTTGGGACTAGATTTCGGGGCTTAATTCCGCTGCAATACGCCCAAAGAAAGGACCACAAATACATTAATTTATAGCTCTGATTCAGAGCTATGATTATCTGCCATTTTCCCTGATATGTATTGCACACCAGGAGAAAGAAGTGACACATAGAGAAGTAAAAGTCAATTTGGGACCCTTTGCGCAGATTTGGTTTTAAAAATTTAAAGCACTAGCCATGTAAACATACCCCTTAAAATAGTAATAGACATATAACAAATAATAAAAATAAACATATAATCATTGATTTTAAACTAAGGGGATGTTCACACAGCGTTTTTTAGATGCATTTTTAGATCTGTGTTTTGGACCCTAAATGGACCCCAAAAACGGGCCCTAACAAGTGCAGTGTGATTGTTTCAAAGTAAAACATGCATTTGGGATTTTAGATGTCTGATGCTGATGGTTTTTTTTTCTTTTGGTTTTTGATTTGGTTTTTTCGGATCTGTTCCCAAAAATTGTCATTCAAACTTAAACGTTTTTTTGCCGAGGGCCTATTTAAAACTATAGGTTGCATTTCTGCTGCACAGAAAATGCATCCAAACACTACCCTTTGAGTACGTCTTTGGATACATTTTACCCAATTTTTGCTGTTTATAGGATTCTTCTAAAAACACTGCAATATTAACTTGTTCCTAGTACATATGTGTGATAGATTGACATGCACTAGTGTTGCACATTGGTTTCGGGGTAAAATTAAATTTGATACGAGCATTTCGGTTTGAGTAGACCTCAATCAATTTTTGTTGAAAATCATCAAAAAAAAAAAGAAAAAAACAACCATAAGTGTTACCCTAACACTAAGGGCCACATGTATGAAAAAATGTCTAGGTCTAAAAAATTAAATTTTTGCCCCATAGCAACCTTTCATTTTTCCAGAGCAGTATATGACAGTTTTCATACAAGTTAGGGTTTGTGTTGGGGCTGTTTAAGGAGTTTCAGAGGTTAAGTTGCTGGTCCTGTAAAACAGCACTCCCAGTGCAGCCTAATTTCTGGTCCAATGTCCCTTCTGACATCATTTTGTTACCTCAAAAAAAGGGCCCCAAAGTAATGGGGGAAAGAGGGTGTGATTTTCCAATCTCACTTCCTGTTACTTCAACATGAGCCTAAATTAGGTCTTGGCTTTTTTTGCACCCTTGAAAACTTGAAAATCCCATAAAGGGGAACAAAAAGAGCCACAATCCACCTTATCATCGATTTCCCTTGTGGGCCCAAAAAATGCCACTTTCCCGCAATCTTATTTTCAAGCTTTTAAATTTGAAGCTACGTTTGTTTTTTAGTTTTCTAAACAAACACCATTTTGTGTTTTACTCAGATCAATAATCCCTAAATTTTTTTTTGGCCCGGAAAAATGTACCCGATGGGTTTGCCCTGGCCCGGTCAGTTAAATATGGATGGCATCAATACCATGCATAAATATCTTTGGACTATTAATAAGCAGTTCAGTGTACTATAGAAAAAAGTTTTAAAAATTGTATTTGGGTTTAAACCCGTTTCTATTCATTGACCTAAATTTAAAAACACACCCCTGGGCTGTTAGCATGCATTTATGTAATCTTAGCATATTTTTTTTCAAAACGAAAAAGTTTTTGTTCAATAGTACAGTTATTTTAAGTGTTATCTATGTGCACAGCAATGGAATAAGCTATTTTATTTTCAAATTGCCGAATTGTAGAGTGGTAGAATAAAACTGTTCCCAAAGGCATTCTTCAGCATCTGACGCAGATTGTAATTTTGCAGTATGACCTGAAGCTTTCTAATGTTCTGGAGCATAAATGATTTTCAGCACATGCTGCGTGTCAGAATAAATGATCATAAGACTTGCTTAAATAACCCAAGCCTTGGTAATTATTACATTGCACATCTACACTGAAGGTATGGATTCAAGTGACGATGCCATGTAACATTATATGGTTATATTTCATATCTGTGTTCAGTCCCTTGAGGAAATGTTGCTACATTAATTTATGTAGCCTTGAACTTACCACTATTATTCATCCAGACAGTCAGTGTCATTACTATACACTAGAGGTCCCCAACCTTTTGTAACTTGTGAACTTCTTTCAACTCTTAGTAATGGTTGGAAGCCACATTCGACTCACAAACAGAGAAGAGAAATTTTCAGTTGTGAAGAAATAAGATCTCATGAAATTGTAAACAGTAGCTCATTAATATTTCAGTGTGAAACTTATATTATACATTCTCAACTGGTATCGTTTGGTTAGGATATGTCTACACTAATGCTAATTGCCAGTACATATGGTAAAAACTCAGTGGGGCACCTTTATTATGGCAAGTGCACCAGAATTTTGGCATAATTTTTGCCAAAAGTACTGGCATGCATGCTTTACACCAAATTTTGTTCAGCAAATGGGATATTGCATCTGTAAAAGGAGTGTGACTTCATAGGAAAGATTTATGGCTTAGCATGCGACACCTTGCACAAAAAAATGCACCAAAATTTCGGCGCAGTCAGTTGCAGAAAAGAAACCAAATAAAAGATGTGTACTTAGACTATGCAGTCTAAATAAGCACTAAATTTATCAACAATATGATTAATTTGGTGCATTGTGACTGTCTAGTCTGAGTTTACACACTGTTTTAGTATTAGATAGTATTGATAAATCTGCACCAGTATTCCTAGAGCAAATCACACAGCAGAGGATCATAAGCAACCCATGACTCCAAAGTCACAGGTTGGGATCAGTTCTATACACAATGTCGTACTGTGTCATCGTAGCGTCATCCATGAATCATAATTTTTTCACTTTAAGTAGACATAGCTGTATGAGGGCTTGGTTTTGTTGAACAAGTTGTCTATAATGGTACCATTTAGAATATTATGTAATGCATTGGGGAAATAAAAAGAATATTTTTGGGGGCAGGGGAAATGGAACAAAAATATTATGGTGTTTGCATTGCTATTTTCTGAGACTAATACTTATTTTGATTTTTGACTCATTGGAGTTGTATGAGGGCTAATTTTATGTGGAGTGATCTATAATTTTTATTGGTACTGTTTTGGGGTATATGCACCATATTGATACAATTTACTTCATTTTTGTTTGAGAGGTGCAATGGCCAAAAACCTCCAATTCTGGCATTATTTTTTACATGATGCTTACCACATGGAATAAATATGGAAAATTATTGTTTTTTTTAAATATTTGTAGAAATACATGCTGTCATATTAAGTTTCTCTTGGCAGCACACTCCTGGTCGACCTTGACTGCCGTGACTACCAGACAGCACCAAAGATCTCAATTATCTCCGATCACCTCTACTAACAACCGGGGCAATATATATGACACCAGTCTAGGAATAAAACTCACTGTGTTGCCCTTCGCGGCCAGTCAGAGCACCCATTTCATTTGATATAGTGCTCTGGAAAGATGAAAAGGACACTCTGATTGGTTGCTGGAGGGAACAAAGTAAATTTTAGACAGTTTTCATACATGTGGCCCCAAGTGTTAGCTGGCACTCACTGTGTATAGAGCAGACTCAGCTCCATAAATGCGTGGTGACCCTAGAAGAAAGTAGTCACAGTTGCATTGTTAGGGTGTTAATTTACAATTACATTTTAAAGACATGATCACCCAAAACTGCAATAAAATGGTGTTCTAGACTTTCTATCAAAGAAGATAGATAATCTACACAGGATATAATGGGCATGAAATCCAGTCTAGATGATGAGGTGCTCTTCTCAAAAAGTGTTTTTGAAGAGATTTGATTGTATGTTGATAGCTAAATTTTATATAATTTGCTTCAATCATGAAAAAATAAATGTCAAAGTTGATTTATTGCAATTATGTCCCAGTCTTGTAGAAGTTTTAACAGAAACACAAGTGTTAATTTATTCTTAGATTGTAAGCTCTTGCGAGAAGGGCTCTCACACCTTGTGTCTCACCTGTAAGTAGCTTTCACTGTGTAATGTCTGTCTTTTGTCTGTAATTATACCCTCTACATTGTAAAGTGCTGTGAAATTTGTTGGCGCTATATAAATAAAGATTATTATTATTATTAATATTATTAATATTATTATTATTATTATTTTATTATTATTATTTTTAATCCCTTTAGTTTTTCAGAAAAGTCATGGGCTTTAACAGGGGGTTGGGTCTAATTCTTCTGTAGTAGACAGAGAGGTCTGCGTGACCGGGCTCCAAGTATAGTCAGTTGCCTTACAGTGAGAAAGATCTGAGTTTAGTGAAAGAAAAATAAAGTTATTGGGTAATCCCCTCAGTCAAATACTTTTGTATCAGAGTAGAGGATTAAGGGGAAAATTGATTGATTTGTTCTTGGGAAATTTTCAGTTTTGTTACCAGTTAGAACAAAATTTTCTTTTAAGCACTAAACAGTTTAAAAACTCCTGGTTTGCATTCTGTGGTAACTGAATAAGCACCATTGCTGCATATAACTCCAGGTAGTCTATATGTATATAGTAATTCCTTAAACGTAGTGTTCTGACATAGTCTTTCATGGACAATATACCATTTTTGGACTATAAGATGCACTTTTTTCCCCAAAAATTTGGGGAGAAAATAGGGTTGCATCTTATAGTCTGAATGTACTATCTCAGGATGGCCGAAGGCTTGCGAGGAGTGATGCTGCAGGAAGTCAGTGGTGTTGTTTAAGGGCTCCCAGTTAGTTAACAGTTCCATGCCTAGAGCAGTTTCTGTGAACAGAAGGGAACAGAGGATGCCTCTGATCCCCACCATTCAACCCTTTGATTTCCACGGATGATGAATTCGACATTATCAATACTCCTCTATCTGACTACTGGGATTTCCAATGCTTGATGGAGCCTGAGGAATGTCTATGTAGTCAACCCGGGGGACCTGGAGTAGCCCCAGTGATGTCTTCATAGTCAACCTGCTGTCAGGCACAAGGTGTGTTGCCCTGACACCAGCCTGTGTCATACTGACACAAAGTATAATGTATTAGCATACAGGAGTATGTTAATACATTATTAAGTAAAAAAGTGTACAGTAGTTAGAAATGCCCCCAAAGGTCCTTTTTGGATCTTTTGGTATAAGATTTGTTTAAATTAGTTGAAAAAATTAAAATAAATTAAAAAAAATACGATAGCCCAGTCTACAACCTTTAGCTCTCCCCCTGACATTCTAAAATTATATACCACCTATATAAAAATGACAAAAATGGAAAGGTGAAGGCAATTGAAAGTTTCTTAGGGAAATTTTATGATTTAAAAAATATTCAAAAAATATTTTTTTTGGTATTCAAGGAATTTTCCTACCGATGAAGGTAGCATCCGTAATAGGCCAGCAGATATGTGATTAATAGGAATAACATTTCTTCTTTATTTAGATCATTCCATGAAATAGTATACACTGTGACACATAAAATAACCACTTATGCGTTTTGAACACAGACATGCTCTTAGTCATAGGGAGAGATGTGATAAATAGGAATAAAATTTCATCTTTATTTAGGTTGCTCCATTAAATAGTATAGACCATGACAAGGAAAACAACTGCTTATGCGTTTCAAGCACATGTGTGCTCTTATTCATAGCCTATGATATATTCTGTTTTTTTCTTATATGTATATAGTCTTTTTGGAGTGGGATACATGCATTGATGGACGATGCATCTGACATACTAAGTTGAACTGGCTATCAACTTGTATTTGAAATTTTCCTAACAACTCCCAAAAAATTATAATGTAAAAATTACATAACGTTAAAGACTTAAGTATCACAGAAATGTTGAAAAAAATTACTTGAATAATTTAGCGTGAGAAAGCATTATTACTTTTGTTTTGAAATGCACATGTACCTGGTTATAAACTGTCCGCATAGAAGGACCTCAATATTCTGACGTCTGTGTTTTGGCCGATTATAGCGTGCATATATTAAAATGAGGTAAATTTGGCACACGAATTGCTGGGATATATTTTTCTGCTCTGATTAGGGAGGCTTTATGGATTAAAACTTTGAGAATGTGTGGCATGATACGTGTATTTTTGGAAAAGCAAAGTGATATACCTGGTTATCTGGTTAGGATTTTGGCATGTTAAATTTGGTTTTGTCCATGTTTCATATGCTGTACATATATGTTTCTGAATATGTACATAAATAGATGCATATATTTAAGTGATCAGTGGTACTACTATCAACTTAAATGGAAAATAAGGGTCACTGTCTAGGTCTAAGACTTTCTTTGTGCCCATAACAACCAATCAGAGCTCCCCTTTCGGTTTTCAGAGCACTATATGAAATAAAAGGGGAGTTTTGGTTGTTATGGGCAACAAAGAAAGTCTTAGATCTAGACAGTTTTCATACATTTCCCTCTAAGAGTATGATGATCGGTGTCACCTTATAATGTCAGAAAAGTATGCGGTTTCAATATGGTTATGGTATAGGTATATTTAATGTAAGTTACTTTATTTTGATTGATTATGTATAATAATAACCTCAGGGAAAGGAAATGTAGAAAAGTGTGAGTAATGAACTCCTCCTTTATGTCGTTATAACTAATGTTGTTATCTACTACTACTAATGTTTGTCTGTGTATAATTAACTATACTAATGTAAACATAATTGTCTTTTTAGATTCCATTAAGAAAGGTCCGTTAAGGGCCGAAACGTCCACTTTAGGGATCCATTACTAAAAAAGAGGAATACTTGGCAAAGGAATCCGTTGTATGCACTAAGACCAGAGTGGAAATAACATTTTTATTATATTATTATATTTTGTTTTGAAGAGGTTGATAAAGTAAAAACTTTTTCTCTAAAACTATGCAGTTAAAATTACATTACATTGGATTTGAACTGTTTAACTGACACTAGACAGTGAATGGAGTGCGGAAGACATTGAATACACATAAACAGGAGAAATGGAATGGTCTTTTACTAATGAGAAATTACTAAGGCTTCTTTTCCGTCAACATGCTTATATAGTACACAAGACGGTAGGAAAATGATTACGTTGTTGTAGAACAGTTACCAATACTATTATTTCCTTTGAATAAATGAATAATATTTACATTGCAATAGGCGAGTGCCAACTCAGAATTGGATATTGCTTTATACAAAAACCTTTAGCCAGTTATCGAATTTTGCAAACTGTAGATATGCACAGCTGTGTGATAAATTCTGAGTTTAAGGCATCCTAGTTTTATTTTTCCTTTTCACCAGAAGCTCTATTTATTTTTCTAAGCCTTCATCAACCTGCAGTGCTACATCTTTCAAAAGCATTTCCATTAGCCCTTAGGGGTAAACTAAAGGTTTAAAAAAATGATATTGAGAATGATTACAAAATTGCACCAATGCCAATTCTAATAGAAAGTGTTTAAGTATTACAAAGACATTACGATCTTGGCAGTTCATATAAAGCCTGCACAAGAAGCAGCATGGGAAAGATCAAACTGAAGGATTAGGCAAGATAATCTAAAAACAAAATGTTATATTTGATCTTTGATACATTTTTTTTAAATACTAGATGATTGTAAGTGGTTTGGTTTTTGTTTCTTTTTCTTTCCTTTTTTGTGGTGCCAGAATATATCTAATTAGAATTTTGCAATTTGGTCTACAAAATATTCCCATTGGATTGCAAATGCATAAAGCTACCATCCTTGAGATATAATGTTATTGTTTTCCATTTGTTTTTTATTATGACTTTATTTAGTGAAGTTGGAAAAATAATTCCACCCGACTGAAAATTAAAACACTAATTTTCTAGTACTAGAAAAAACGAATGCAATGAACAGTTAGCACAGTTATAGCAACTTAATAGTAAAATGAAAAAAAGAAAAGAATAAGTACAACATGATTTACACTGTACTATATACAGTTGAAACCAGAAGTTTACATACACTATATAAAAAGACACAAATGCATGTTTTTCTCACTATCTGACATGAAATCCGAATAAACCTTATCCGTTTTAGGTCAAATAGGATTACCAAAATTATTTATATTTTCCAAGTGCCAGAATAATGAGAGAGAAATAATTTCTTAAGGCATTTTATTACTTTCTGCAAAGTCAAAAGTTTACATACATTAGGATTATTATGACTTTAAACAATTTGGGACAGCCCATATGATGATGTCATGTCTTCACAAGTTTCTTATTATTTCAGTTTATTGGCAACCTCCGAGTTAATTAGAGACACACCTGTGGATATATTTTAATGCACACCAGAAACACACTGTTTCTGTGTGTAACATCATGGGAAATAATACCCAATCAGAACAATTCCCTTTAAAATATAACTTTTAATCAATATCTCTAAAATACTATTTCAAAAATGAAAAAACACCTCTAAGAGTGAATAAAAAAAATGGGACAATATACAAAGAGTATGTATCAATCAAAGGAGCTTAAACCTAACATGCCCCTACCAAAATACCTATTATCTACCTAATACAGAGAACCCGTCCCGATAAGGGCGACCCTGCAATAGTGGGTACTAATTGTCCCTAACAAAAATCCCTAAGTCTATAACAATGGAGGACTTTGGTCAGTTCCTCTACCTTTAAATTGGTAAAAAAGGTAATAGACAAGATAATAGGTATATGAATAGGTCCATGGCTATAATCCAATTGTAATGTCACAAATATATCTACCTAAAAATATTATCGTAGATGTCAATAGCCGATCACTGCCAACAGAGGATAAATGTACTATAACACCTCATCCAGAATCTAATTCCCCATCGGTCAGCACATGAATCCCCAAAAACGCAACGTTTCATCCCAATCTCAGGGATTTATCAATGGGGTTAAAGACAAAAGAAATGCCAAACCACTAATTACCATATTTCAAATGTAAAACATGGACTAAGTACATAATACCTGATGAGAGGATCATAATCTTCACATTAGGCTGGTGTGCCTGAAAATAAAGGACATATGGAGGATTGATATAAACAAATCATAACCCTCCATTTGCAGAGAGCAAACTGTATATAACAAATGAAAAATATAATGAATGCCAAACTACATACCTAACCAGCATATCACAGCTAGTATGCTCCCCGGTGGCTACTCCTTTGGTATGAGGTATTCACTGTCCCACAGGGATAAAGAGCCCTCCCCACCTATTTATAGGGTGGGATATCCCCAACAAGGGCTGTATTACCGCCCACTTACATAATTCCACTAAACCTATGCGTCCATACCAGCCCTGGATTCAAAAGGACCGCCATTCAGATCCTCCACACACTGAGTGCACTCGGCGTCCGAAAAAGTCCACAGCGCATGCGCGGAAATACAAAAATGGCCGCCGATGATATCGGCCGCAACCGCGCATGCGCGGACACTCAAAGATGGCGCCGAGCAAACGTACGGAACGACGTGCACACACAAATAGCAGCAGCAGGCAGCCAGGGACATGGAATTCACCTGCTCGTGTGTAGATAACCAATTGCAACAACATTACAGCACCATCCGAGTCGGCACACTTCTTGGCGCCTGTACCAACCACTAGCGCCAATAGATATCGGCAGTTATCCTCTGTTATAGTAGACAGAGATGGCGCAGATAGATTACGTATAAATCTGCAAAATGAGCCTGCTTTACAGTGTAGTTAAGTCTCAGCATAAACACATTATGCCAGATACCAAATGAGTTTACATATATCAAATAATATATTAGTTTCAATTTAACAATAGAATCCAGATGATAAGTATGGACCAAACGCTTTTATAGGCAAGGGAACAAAGTTACTCCAATCAGTAAGAGTAATGGCGTACATGGCAAGTACCAAGGGAGAAATACTTCTATGCTTATAGGCAGAATAATAATAACAAAGAAAAATAGATTCCAGAGATAGAAGCAAGAGGTTACCAATCCATAATTTTAAAGAAACAGGTGTTAGTAACAGACCTCTTTATATGAAACATGCAAACGAGAGGGATTCATCAAGTCCACGTGGATACACGCAGTTCAATCTGTAAATCCATTGGGTCTCCCTTTGGAGAATCAGCCTATCCCAAATACCCCCCCCCCCCCCCCTAAAAGGGGGTTTAACGATGTCAATCCCTCTAAACTTAACACACTCTACCTTCCCTTCATGTTTGTCCCAAATATGTCTGGTGATAGGTGTGTCCATGTGTCTTTTAACATCACCTACATGTTCCCCTATCCTTCGCCTAAATTCTCGCTTGGTCTTGCCCACATAGTTTAGCCCACAGGGACAGGTGGCCAAGTAAATGACTCCAACAGAAAGACAGTTTATAAATCCTCTAATATTATAAATCCGGTCGCTCTTACTACTCTCGAATTGTTTACAATTTACAACAAAAGAACAAAATTTACATTTTCCACATCTGAAACAGCCATCCGGCTGTCTACTTAGCCAAGTTTCCCTTTGAGGGGGTGCACAAAAATGACTTTTCACCAAACGGTCCCCAATGCTACGTCCTTTTCTATATGTAATACTGGGAGAGGCAGGTAAAATAGCTCTTAGATCTTCATCCTGTAAGAGGACATTCCAGTATCTTGTTAGAATGTCCCTAATCTGATATACATTAGAGCTAAACTCCCCAATGATACGCAAATCATTCCTTTCGATGCTGAGGGACTCATTCTTGTTTTTGGGGACCAGTAGGTTAACCCTATCCTCTTTCAGGGCTTTCTGAAAAGCTTCTTTAAGGGGCCCTTCTGGGTAGCCCCTATTATAGAATCTGTTTTTTAGATCCATAGCTTGCTGTCTAAATGTGGTTATGTCAGAACAATTTCTCCTCAATGGAAGGTACTGCCCCCGCGGAATGCCTCTCACCAAGGATCTCGGATGGCAGCTATCCCATCTGAGGAGACTATTGGTAGACATAGTTTTCCTATATACTTTAGTATTCAGAGAGAAATCCGGATTCTTAGAGATGCTCACATCTAGGAATGGAATGGGGATTCATGTGCTGACCTATGGGGATTCATATGCTGGATGAGGTGTTATAGTACATTTATCCTCTTTTGGCAGTGATCGGCTATTGACATCTACTACAATATTTTTAGGTAGATATATTTGTGATATTACAATTTGATTATAGCCGTGGACCTATTCATATACCTATTCTCTTGTCTATTACCTTTTTACCAATTTAAAGGTAGAGGAACTGACCAAAGTCCTCCATTGTTATAGACTTAGGGATTTTTGTTAGGGACAATTAGTACCCACTATTGCAGGGTCGCCCTTATCGGGGCGGGTTCTCTGTATTAGGTAGATAATAGGTATTTTGGTAGGGACATGTTAGGTTTAAGCTCCTTTGATTGATACATACTCTTTGTATATTGTCCCATTTTTTTTATTCACTCTTAGAGGTGTTTTTGTCATTTTTGAAATAGTATTTTAGAGATATTGATTAAAAGTTATATTTTAAAGGGAATTGTTCTGATTGGGTATTATTTTTGATTATATTCCTTTTTTCATCACTTGGGAGGTTTTTGGATATATAACATCATGGGAAAGTCTAAAGAAATCAGCCAAGATATCATTAATAGAATCGCAGACTTGCACAATTCTGGATGAACCTTGGGTGCAATTTCCAGATAGCTGAAGGTACCTTATTCATCTGTACAAACAATTTTATGCAAGTGCAAACAAGATGGGACTGTCCAGCCATCATTCCGCTCAGGAAGGAGATGAGTTCTGTGTCTCAGAGATCAACGTACTTTGGTCAGACATGTGCAGATCAACCCAAGAACAAAAGCTAAAGAGCTTGTGAAGATGCTGTTGGAAGCTGGTGAGATTATATCATTATCCACATTGAAACCAGTACTGTATTAACATAGCCTTTAAGGCTACTCTGCCAGGAAGAAGCCACTATTCCAAAAGAAACATATAAAAGCCATATTAATGTTTGCAAATGCACACTGGAACAAAGACCTCAATTTTTGGAGACATGTCCTATGGTCTGACATAACTAAAATTGAACTGTTTGGCCATAATAACCATTGTTACGTTTAGTGGATAAAGGGAGAAGCTTGGAAGCCTAAGAACACCATCCTAACTGTAAAACATGGGGGTGACAGCTTCATGTTGTGGGGTTGTTTGCTGCAGGAGGGACTGCTGCACTTCACAAAATAGATGGCATCATAAGGAAAGAAGATTATGTGGCAATACTGAAGCAACATCTCAAGATATCAGCCAGGAAGTTAAAGCTTGGGCAGAAATGGGTCTTGCAAATGGAAAAGGACCTGAAGCATGCTGCCAAATTGGTTAAAAAGTGGCTTAAGGATAACCAAGTCAATGTTTTGGAGTGGACATCACAAAGCCCTGATCTCAGTCCTATTGAGAATTTATGGGCAAAGCTGAAAAGGCACTTGAGATTAAGGCAACCTACAAACGTGGCTCAGTTACAACAGTTCTGTCAGGAGGAATGGGCCAGAATTCCTACCAAATATTGAGAGAAGCTTGTGGAAAGATAACCAAAACATTTGAGCCAAGTCATAAAGTGTAAGGGCAATGCTACCAAATACTAATGAAATGCATGTAAACTATTGACTTTGCAGAAAGAAATAAAAATGCCTTAAAAAATGATCTCTCTCATTATTTTGGCATTTGGCAAATCTAAATAATTTTGGTAATCCTATTTGATCTATGATGTATATGTATATAGCTAGCTAGCTAGCTAGCTAGCTAGCTAGCTAGATAGATAGATAGATAGATAGATAGATAGATAGATAGATAGATCAGAATTTAAATTATTAATAGAGTGCCTTGTCAGGTCAGTTCTATATATTTACAGTTCTCCAAAAAATATCAGAAAGAGGGCCGATGAAGCCCTACTGTGCTTGAGTATAACTCTGATTTAATAAAGAAGATTAACAGGTTTAGTTGTACTCTTTGGACACCTGATAGAATGCCTAGTAATGATTATAAAATAAACTTTGTTTGAGCTACTTAACAAAGTCTAGACATATAATGCACTTTCCTCGAATAAGTCTTGTTTCTAAGGAATTGTGGTGGGGGACAGGTTTCCCCAGTTTCCATAATGGAGGACTAATACATTGTCACAATTGAATCCTCTAGTATTTTGTAAACTACATTCAGATCTCCTCCTCTAAATGGAAACTCTCCATGGAATTAAATTATTACATGTATTGCCAAAATAAGGCAATCTGCATCTCATCTGTGTCTTATAGGGGGTTTCTCGCTACAAAGATCATATCTCTAATGATGGGGACAGTAAAAATAATCATTTTTGCAATTGATTTGCATTACCTAAATCATTTAGCAAAGCAACTATGAGCAAATCTGTGTGTGTCTAGAGCTAAATCAGCAGCCTGAGGTCGGGCGACGCTCCCTTGCTGTGATTAGCTGACTGATATTTCATTCAGCCTGTTGGAACATGCTCTCTGGACAGTACACGCCCCCTGTGTGGTGAGTGGCTGCCTGCACACTGTGCTTACTCCCCTCTGAGCTGTGGAAAATTAAAGTGAAACAGCTTTCTGTGCTTGGTGCTAGCTGTGTAATAAAAGCTGCCTGAGCTCTTCTATGCTCTTCTCCCAGCTCTATATGAAGGATTTGGGCAATTACTGAGTCTGTAGCTGCTAGAATCACTCTCTCCCCACATATAACACAGCCTTTTACACTGTTCCCCCCACATAACGCAGTCATACACTGATCCCCCTCTACCTAATACCTGATAACAAAGGGGAGAAAAGTGAGCTGTTATCACATTTGCTTAATCAGTTCAGACTGTATGTATAACTGCTTACACCAATGCAGGTGTTCTGCTTACACCAATGCAGGTGTTCTGGATACAAGGAGCTTGTGAAGCCTTTGAAGGATCAGACAGCTCTGCAGACATGAGAACTGACCACTGCAGGAAGTCTGCAGAGCTGTGACATCCTTTCACTTCCAATGCTCACACAGAATGATTATGTCACCACTCATCTGTGAGGGGACACACACTACTGGGAGGAGAGATCCCCCCGGATTTGAAGCTGTAAGAGACAGAAACAGCTCAAGTCTGCACAAACTCATGATGAGAAAACCCCTTTAAGCTCTGTCATAGATTACATCAAATTTGATGGGACAAATAGCAGGGCATGTGGTGCATTTCTGTTCTGACAAATGACAAACAATAGAATAGATCCTGATTGTCAATAGGAAATGCAACATGATGCAGATGTAATATGAAATAATATCTTCTGTACTCAAAGTTATACTAAGTCACTCCTTATCAACAGTGTTGGATGGGGTGCATGAGGCCCACCACTGAAGCTGATTCTTGGGGCCCACACTACATCTACTGTACATGACTGCACATACTGCACATGATTCTTGCACTCTGCCTCTTGCTTTCTACCTCTTTTTCTCTGACTGTCTCTCTGAAAGGTGTGTACCATGCCCATTGACCTACTAGGGGTCTACTCTGCTCCAAGGTCCAATAAAGCTATATTTCATTGCACCTAAGCATCTTTACTCATGTCATAATTAAAATACTTGAAAACCAATAGTATATCCATCAAAGTTGAATAAAGAGAGTATATAGTCCCAGAAAATTATAAAATTTAAAATTTTATTCATATCAAATTTAAAAGTAATACAAAAATGTAGAAAAAAGCACACAAAAAACACACAAAAAGGCCCCAATACCAACTGCAAGTCCAAAGCAAAGGTCCAGTATATACATAATAATTATAGTTACGTGGTCCTGGCCCGCTTGGTAATAATCTCCATCGCTCCTTTGCAATTTTAGTTGTTACCTTCTTCGGTTATACTGTTACTTCTGGTTAGATTTGTACACATGTCTGTGGGGATTAATGACTATTATGTCCAGATGTATATATCCATGGCTATGGATTAGGTTTTAGGATAATAATCAGATGTATAGTTATGACCTGTATGTTTTGTCACTACTTTAGTACTATTGTTGCTGTATATATGATGGAGATTATATCAGAAATTTTGTAAAATGACAACTTTCATTATTATGTATATACTGGACCTTGCCTTGGACTTGCAGTTTGTATTGGGGCCTTTTTGTGTTCTTTTTCTATATTTTTGTATTACTTTTAAATTTGATATGAATAAAATTTTAAATTTTATAATTTTCTGGGACTATATACTCTCTTTATTTATTTATTAATTTTTTGTTTTGAATCAATGGAGAGTGGTTTGACTAACGACACTAAATATAAGTGGAAATCTGGACGTTTTTTGATATTGTCCATCAAAGTTGAATGTATATCTTAATGGCTTGCAGGGACTTTGCATATGACACTAAAATGTGAGCAAAAACTTTCTGTTTGGTGTTAGAACATTTCTACTTAAAACCTATTTAATTTTAAGTGCCACAATTCTATGCTGCATAATTTTATAACATATATTTACATGTGGTCATGAACTTCATACATATGGATTTATTATTGTGTTTAACGGGAGCCATATATAATACACTTCTTAACTCAACCTGGTGGTTACTGCAGACAACCAGAATTTTATCATACATAGTGGTATTCCAGGCTTGCGGAGAGACGCAACGGCAAGCAAATATCCAACACATGATCCAATAATTAAAAGAAGACCCGCATATGATAGTCGGCAGGTGTCGGATGGTTGCCTTGGAAGCCCAACTGTCAAGCAGGCAGTTGCATCTATCTTGGAGAGTTTGCCTAGACAACCCCTTTAACTCAGCAGTCTCCAACTTATGGCTGCTCATCTGCTGTAAAAAGTGTTAGGCTATGTTCACACGATGTACTGCGGCTTGTACAGTACGCAACGCAGAACATCGTGTCTCTTGGGAGCTTGCGCTTATACACGCGTACTCCTGCGGCATGGTGGCGGGGGGGTGGGCGGCGGCGGCATTCATTACGGGTGGCGCGTTTTCCCCGCCAGTAATTGGCATGTCACTAATCTCCTCGCGCGTACAATACGCTCGGAGGCGTACAATACGAGAGGAGGCGTAATCCATAGTTCTCTGTGAGAACTATGGATTACCGTAATTTCGGCACACATCTCGCCCGTATTAGAACGCAATTATGTGGCGAAATGCACGCTGAAATTACCCTGTGTGAACATAACCTTAAAGGGATTGTCTCATTAATAAAATCATAGTTGAAAATGTGGGGACCAAAAATCTAAGGATGTACGTCCTTGGTTACTATTGGCAAAGTGCTACGGTTTTAGAGAACGGGCTGGTTTACATGTGCTTAGCAACGGTGTTTGTTTACTGGTCAGGGAAGCATTCTGTTCCGCCCAGGTCGTGCACATGCAAAGGAAAGGCAGTGAAGAGGAGGGGCAGGGATGTGTGTATTGGCAGGCACGGAGGAGAAGCAGTGAGAGGACTTGCAGGGGGGTTGTGTGTATTGTATCCTCTTCACTGCCTCTCCTCCATCCCTGTGGCTGCCAATACACACATCCCTGTGGCTGCCAATACACCCTCCCCCGCTCTTCACAGCCTTTTGTCCCTGCATGTCGCTGCCAATACACACAACCCCCCTGCAAGTCCTCTCACTGCTTCTCCTCCGTACCTGCCAATACACACATCCCTGCCCCTCCTCTTCACTGCCTTTCCTTTGCATGTGCACGACCTGGGCAGGACAGAATGCTTCCCTGACCAGTAAACAAATACCGTTGCTAAGCACATGTAAACCAGCCCGTTCTCTAAAACCGTAGCACTTTGCCAATAGTAACCAAGGACGTATATCCTTAGATTTTTGGTCCCCACATTTTCAACTATGATCTTTGTAGTGAGACAACCCCTTTAAAGTACACAGAGCTTGTTTCACCACAGCTGGAGAGTCACTATGTGGAAATATTCGAGTGAACTCTGACCTGGCTAAATATATATTAACAAGTAAATAATAAATTAATTCAGAATCAAAACAAGATGTTTATCAAAGATAGCATTCACTTTAAAGCTTATGAGATTATTGTCAACAGTTCTGGCTAACTCTACCACTATATTACCAATGCTGCTTTGCACTTGTATGCAAGTTATTATGTAGTGCTGTATAGAACCTTTATATACCATGCAGATTAAGGAGGTGGCCAGTATAGAGCTAAGGCTGTGAGAAAAAAAAAAAAAATACACACCTCTGAATTGCCATTTGTTCCATCTGCCAGTCCTCTCTGACAGTCTTCTCTTGTCTTACATCTTTGACTGAATGGAATGTCACCGCTGAAGCCTGTGCTTGACTACAGCAGTCATGTGACACTGCCTGGCATCAACTTTAAGGGTGACATGTATGAAGGAAGGCGCTTCAAAGTGAATTGTCGAGTCTCGTTTTCAGTGTATAATGCGCCTGATGTATGAAAGTGGTTTTTGTGTGACTATAAATGGAGTCTAATGTTCATTGCACCTCGCCTAAATTTCATAGTTTCATAGTTTGTAAAGCCGAAAAAAGAGAAGACGTTCATCCAGTTCAGCCTGTTGTGCTAAGGTGTTATTTCAGAGGAAGGCAAAAAACCCCATTGAGGTAGACGCCAATTGTCCTCATTTTAGGGAAAAATTCCTCCCCGACTCCAATCTGGCAATCGGAAAAATCCCTGGATCAATGACCCCTCTCCAGAATCCTAGACACTATAACTTGTTATATTATTTCGCTCCAGAAATGCATCAAAACCCTTTTTGATCTCTGTTATTGAATTCATCATTACAAGTTTCTCTGGCAGAGAATTCCATAGTCTCACTGCTCTAACAGTAAAGAATCCCTTTCTATGTTTATGTAGAAACTTTTGTTCCTCAAGACATAGAGGATACTCCCTTGCTCTAAATACAGTCCTGGGTATAAATAAATCTTGGGAGAGATCAATATTGACCTTTAACGTATTTAAATATATTTATTATGTCCCCCTGTCTTTTCTCTAAACTAAATAACCCTAATCTTGCTAATCTTTCTGGGTATTGTAGACCACCCAGTCCTTTTATTATTTTTGCTGTCCGCCTTTGTACCTATTTAAGCTCTGCAATGTCTTTCCTGTGCACTAGTGCCCAAAACTATACACAATATTCCATGTGTGGTCTAACCAGTGACTTGTATAATGGGAGAATAATGTTCTCATCATGTGCATCTATGCCCCTTTTACTACACCCCATAATCCCATTTGCCTTGGCAGCTGCTACCTGACACTGGCTGCTACAATTAAGTTTACTGACCACCAGGATTCCCAAGTCCTTCTCCATGTCACTTTTACCCAGCCTTTTTCCATTCAACATTTAACATGTAGTCAAGTAATGGATTTTTCCTCCCCATGTGCATAACCTTGCATTTATCTGTATTAAACCTCATCTGCCATTTCTCTGCCCAGGCCTCCAACTTATCCAGATCCCTTTGTAATAACACATTATCCTCTATTGTGTTGATTACTTTACAGAGCTTAGTATTGTCTGCAAAGATCGATATTCTACTGTGTAATCCCTGTGTAAGATCATTAATGAAAATTTTATGTGTTATGTGCCTTCCGAAACTTAAGCGCATTAGTAATGTGCCTAACATGTATAAAGGCTATAGATAGGCTGGAAATGAAATAAAAGTCATTAGAATAGCATGTCAGTGAATAGAAACTATGATGCTGATCTTTCTTGGTGTACCACAGGTCCCAGCAATACCTGTGCTGTGCTGGCTCTTGCTGTATATAGAATAAAGGGTGAGAACAGCAAAAATAAATTTCGAATTTAATGTAGTAAAAATTTAAAATATAGTTTTAGAGTCTTTTAATTTTAAATACATTTTATAAGAGATATTTTTATATTTTTGGGATCATATATATTTTTATATTAATGATTATTTTTTATTAAATTTAAATAATTAAAATTTATATACTTTGTTAATTATCATAAATTACTTTTTATTATTTTACTGGTGTAAGTTGAGAAATATTGGACATTTTTGCCCCTTACAACAAATCTAGCTGTACTTCGACTCCTCAGGCTTAGGCAGACCACATTAAAATAGGTCTGCCTGTCGGAGCAGTAATGCGCCTAGTTTTCCTGAGCCACATTCATATATGTGTCTAATATTACGAATGTGGTGAAACACACCCCCAGAACATTAGGCACATTAGAAAGTGTTGAGTCTTACGAACAATCCCTAAAAATTTCATTAAAAATTAACACCTAGCCGGCACAGCTAGGTGCAATTTACTCCAGAAAAATGGTGAAAAACCCGATCATACAGGTCACCCAAAGACCCTTGAATTTCAAATGCTGATATTGAGTAATGAATGTATCACTGTAGAAAAGCACAGCCAAGCAAGGACAACAGAAGAACAGTGGAGAGGACCGACAGATTTGTCGGGAAAAAAATGTCTTTTCAGATTGAGCACTTTTCCTTTTTTTATCTTTTAATCACCGGGAAAATGTTGCCCTTTAAAAAAGGGAAGTGTTCATATCTCTAACAGTGTTACATTTTTGCACAGTTACTATGATATGTCATAGGGCACGATGACATCATTTGTCACACTCACCCCTACCTTTTTCTGCACTCGGAAAAGAAAAGAAAATTGGGATCCTAGTGCAACCTATGAAGCCAATAATGGTTCAACACTGAACAAATTTTATTTAGATCTTCATGCACATAGTTTTACTGACATGGAAGGCAAATCTTTGTAAAAAAGAAACAGACTTTTTTTTAACTTTCTGAATCATTGTGGTTTGTAAGAAAAGACAGATCAGAGAATCTAAATAATTGTGCCTTTCTTTAGTATAAAACTTTCAGTCTATTTTAAGGGCTTTGTCATTTCAGTTTTCAGAAGTCTTGTGAGTAGTAGTTAAGACTGTTATGAAGAAGTCATCTGTCAAATTGCACAAAAATGGTGTCTATATATCCTCAAATTGCCTTTCCCTTATTATGCAGTAAATACTATTCCTTTTTTCCACAATCAGTCTATTTGTGATGGATATAAATGAATAAAGACTGATGCACATAAAAAAATACTGCATGTTTTTTTTGTAAGAAGGGATTGACAGGTAATTAGCTTAGACCCAGTTTACTCTTCTTCTAGTCTTCTCTCCATTGGGTTTTCATTGTATTTTGATGGCAAAAACAGTAAAAAAAAAGGGAATCGTGATAAAAACCATTATAGATCAACGACCCAGGTTAAGATGAGCGGCAGTAAAATTTTCAGTTCAATTAAACCTCGAACTTTAGTGTGTTCGGTTCGAATTTATTCGAACTAAACCCAAAAACCCCTTTAAAGTCAATGGAAAAGTGCTGGTTAATTTTTATCCCAAACCCGGAGGAGAAGCTTAATTCCCATCCAATCAGTACATTGTATGTGGAAAATTTTTGTGAAAAAAATTTTCTCTAAGAGTGAAAGAAAAAAATTGAGGGCAAAAAAATACTTCATTCCTTTTAATTGCTAACTTAAAAATGAGGACACTTGCAACAGGGGCGTGCTATTTGAGGGGCAGTGTAGAACTGCTATGGGTCCCCCTCCCGAGGGGCCCCAAAAACATTTTCACATGGAATTTGGAGACAGTGTTTATACAATTACTGAAACCCAAAAAGCAAAAATGACTTTTGGGGACTGAGTAATTCAGCAACTCAAAGTACCGTATAATATATATCCATGAATAAGATTGGGCATATGTGAGCCTGTAAAATTTTCCAAAAAAACGCTTTAGTTTTGGGAAAGATGCCCAGCAATCCAAAACCCCCCAACATTGCTGCTTGGAGAGGAAAATGCTATCTAACTGAGAGCAGTCTGCACAGTATATGGAAGTGAGCTGAAAATGGCGTTTCACAAGGCAATACAATGAAATATTATATAACATGGTCATGTGATTTTAGCATCCAATGAGAGACCTACACCTCAGCAATATTGTTTTTGACACTGATGCACTGATTAGATGGCCACCAAAAGTACAGAAAGCCACTGAAAACGGAACTGAGAATGGCGTGTCGAACTAGAACTAGAACTTTACTTGAACGAACAGTACAATGTTTGGTTCGAGATCTAAAAATTTGAGAAGTTCTACTAGAACTTAACTTTTCTAGAACGGTTCGATCAACACTCCAATTATATGCAAAGACCAGCATCCAACTTGTAACAGGATAGAGTATACGTATATGCAGCTTGTATTAAAACTATATAACTTTAATCATTTCCCATTAAAAAGGCATATCCATAAATAGTCCATATAATATGCATGCAACATACCTTACATTCAAGGGTCACACATGTACTCAGCACTGGGTGGTGAACCGACCGATCGCCTTTCGGTAATAATACCTTAGTCTTGGTCTACACCTCTTAGTTTTCACCATAGTTTAAATAGGATTCCCGGACATAACGTCCATCGTTTCCATGTGTTAACAATATGTTGCCCAGAATCACAAATAGATGCTAAAAAAACATATTTCAAATTTTAAAAAAAACTAAAAAAACTATAATACTCAGAACGTACACTCAGCACGGCACATATTTTTTGAGAATAAGTTCCATAAGTATATAGTAATATTGGTATGAGAAAAAAAAGGGAGAAAGAACTATAAAATCAGAAAAAAACGTACGACAGTGTGTACATATTAAATGCAATGTATTTTCGCATAAACTGTAATTAATAGTGACATAAATACATATTTTAAATTGAGAGGCCAGTGCGGTGTCCTAGTTCCTAGTCCTAAATACCATTGCCTCTGCATTCACCAACCTATCTCCTTTGATTTCCTCCCACGTTACGGCAGAAAAGAACCCTTTCTATGCCCATAATTTTAAAGCTGTCAGTCACCCGCGTGACTTTCTAAGAAGTTTTAGAAACAGCTGACATGTTGTTGCCACTTCCTTACGTCATCCGATAATTTGCCTTCTAATTCTTACTTTTTTAAAGATTGGGTGTACACTCCAACGTGCTGCACTCGGCATATTTTCATCAGGAGATGAGTATAACCACAAACTTAGTGTTGCAATTTATATATTGTTGGACGCTGTAAAAATAAAGTTTTACAGGTGACATAAGAGTTTGAATTATCTCCTTAATTCATGTATTTACATGTGGATACATATTCATGTCCACATCTGTGAGAGCCCTTATATCCTGAGCCACGTTTGAATGGAATTATTGATGACTAGTAATATAGGCTGGTGAAATTTGGATCCAATGTCTTTGGGCCTTCCTAGATACAAATCTAATTCCTTTTGGATAATATTCCTGTAACTTGGTTATCTGCATATAATACTGGTAAGTATTTTATTATTATTTTAAATGACTTGATTGTATTGTGGAGAAGAACGTGGTGCTGAATGTACACCTCAAAAGGGTATTTCATGTATTCGTTATTTTGTTGTTTTCTATTAATTGTTGTTGTGGTTCTCTGCCAACCTTTTTGCTACTAAAATATCAACATTTTTTTCGGAGTATCCAACGCTGTCCTTAATCTGTCCAGTACTATATCTTGTTGGATTGTATATTCCTCAGTTATCTCTACAACATTTCTTTTATACGAATAAGTTCTCCTGTAGGAATGTTTTTTATCACATGAAGTTGGGTGACAAGATGAGGGCATTTAGGATAGAATTCTGTTGCAGATGTTTTTGATGAATGTTTTACATTACATGCTGTTGTTTGGAATGCCCTCCTAGAGTAATATCTAAGTAATCTACTATCTAGTTTTTGGAAGACTTGGATGTGTGATTTTAAATTTAAAGGTTTTATTCACATGATTTAATGAATTCCGGTAAATCCTCCTGAGGACCCTGCCCATATTCAGGAGGAGGTCGTCTAAATAGCGACCATTCTCACCACCTGTATGGGAGGAAAAGACGTTCCAATCACAAGAAAAGAAACATTTCTTCCCACATGCTCATAAATATTAGCCATAAGGGGGGGAAATTGGCCCCCATATTGAGCTCCCCTCCAGTTGTAGAAAAAATTGTCTATTTGAAAGAGAAATAGTTGTGATTGAGAAGAAATTAAAAACCACCATTAATTATAAATTCCACATAAAATTAGTTCATAATGTTGCCGTATTTGTTGAGGAATTTGTCTGTAGAGCCTTGTAAGCCTATCTCGTGAGGTATAGAGGGATACAGGGCTATGACGTTCTACAAGTTAACCAGCAGATAATTATTTTTTGCCATTGTATTTGCTCCATGATGTTTATTACCTGCTTTGGTGTCACGTAGAAAACCCGGTAACTTGAGAATTAGTGGCTGTAAAAACTGCCCATTTCCCCTAATGTTTTCTCTATAACGAGCCTAAACTGACATTATGGGCCTTACAGGTAGTGGAAATACGCCCTTGTAATACTTTGGGAATTGAATAAACGACTAGTATTTTAGGATGTTCACAAATATTTTTTTTTGTGGCAAATCCTCTTTGATGGCTCCCAAATGTATGCCTTCCCCCTTTAAACAATTCTTTCAGGCGGTTGGAAGGTAACAGTGGGACTCCTGTTGTCAAGGGCACGAAACTGGTAAAGATGTCCCATTTAACATTTCCAAATTAAGTTTTTCGTAAAAGCCGAATCCAGGACTACCACTGACCCTCCTTGTCCCCGCCCATTTTTCACCACATCGATTTGTCTTCTTGAGGTGTTTTGAATGCAAGTTTGTTCCCTGGGCATCTAAATTGTAATATTTGTGTGTCGAGTACTCGTACCTTAGCAAGTTCTATAAGCTCTTGTTCTGATTAATTGCCTGGAATGTATCAAGGATTATTGGACGAGACTGTACAGGATAAAAATGTGGATTGAGATCCAACAAAACTCTCTAGTTTAGATATAATATCAACCACCATCTGCTTGTAAAGTTTCAATTCTTCTATAAGCCACTAGTTCTACTAAATGTATGTGGTCACCAAACCCTCTACTTCCAAGTGTATTGATCTATGTGAAGGGTTTGTGTATTAGCCTCCTGATGTTCTATTTTCCTCAATATCTGACCTAAAGAAATGACTCTTTATACTTTAATAACCACTTGCAAAGCCCGATTAACATCAACAGTGTGTTATACACATCAATGAATTAGTCATAGCAAAGTTCAGTCCACGAGACAGAACCCTGATTTCACTTCACATAATATTTGTGCTGATAAAATTAAAAACCTGGATCTTCTTCTCCTTCGCTTTATGGGGATTGTAATTCCCCACGTCCTCTTCCTATGTTTCCGTCCCGCTCGTTTGTATTTTCTCTCGTAAAAAAGCTTTAGGTTACTATGGATACAGCGGTGTATCATTCAAGTATTTGAGATGGTTTGTTCTTACTACTGGAGGTATGAGGTGATTTAAATCTACTAAATATCCATCAATATAGATGAGGATGATTGAATCTGCAATGAGGATTCTAAATCCGAAAAAAAACTGACCGATGTCTATCCCGGTCATAGTGTCCAAATCCATTTTGTCGTCTTAAAATGGTCTCAGGAATATGTCTTTGTTTTGCCAACATAATATTTTTTTCCCCCCCCCCCCCCCCCTCCCCCCCCCCCCCCCCCGAACTTTCATAGTCCTGACAGTCTCGGTCACACTTTGATTTTTTAGTCCTCATAATCAGTTCTTCTAATTTTTTGATGTTGTTTGTCATGGCATTATTGTAATCCGCATATTCAGATGTATCAGCATATTCTACTAATTTTTGTTCTGTAGATATAATGTCTTTTTTTAATTCCTCCATTTTTTTATTTTCATGCTGTATAATCAAATTCATTAGTTTGAGTGAACATTGTGATAGAATATTTTGCCATTCATTAGTAAATTCCTCAGGATATATCGAGGTTACATTCTTTCGTATTCGCAAGCCTCGCGGTATCATGTTTTTAGAGACATATGTGCTTAAAGTTGTCTGGTCCCACCATGTTTTTAGTTCCTTCTTTTTCAAGGATTCCAGTTGTAAAAAGATTCTTTTCACATCATTTTGTGTGCCCATTGAGGTTGTGCCTGTTTCATTGTTAAACAATGTTGCTGCTTTATGTAATCTTTCGGTTTCCTCATCCATAATGATAAATAAGATGTCGCAAGTAAGATGTCAACGTAGTGTTTAGTGTTCTCCACACATTGGGGTTTAGCACGAAATACAAAAGCTCATTTCTATTTGCAAAGAAATCAAAGGGATTTTCAGCTTACCCCACCTTTAGAAGCGATCATCTAGGTTCCCACTGAGTGGGATCCAGATCAATTAGGATCAATTTAACAACAAACACATTCTTGCTATCTAAGCTCCATTAATAACAGAAGCCATACTAAAAACAAGGATAAATTGACCTTTTTGTGCAAAAGCAAACCATTTACATAGTTAATGTAGTTAAATAACTAATATGGGTGAAAAAAGACATGTAGCAATCAAAATGAATTGAGGGTGAATGCAGTCAAGTTTGTTTATTATACATTATGTTAAGAATATCAGATTAGTGTCTGTCATTTAGATCCACCATTAAAGGGGTTATATGTTTCATAGAGCCACAGCCAGCTTCAGACTCACACTTCCTGGTCAGGCTGTGGGCAGGTCCACAGCAGTAATTGGTATATCAGCTCTGCTACTCCTAGCGGATTCTGTTAAAGGGACATTAGCATTGGAGGTTTCTAAACAGGAGTGTACAAGACTTTAGAGCTGTTTGAACAAGGACCATATGGTCTCAAATGCATAAGTGTTTAGATATCTACTATGTTTTACTACATTCATTTGGACTTTTAACGTTTTGGAGTAAGGAAGAGCTTTTGAATGTTTACCTTGCTGGATTAAAGCCCATTTCTTTCCTTTTTTGTTCTTGTATAAATAGCTGCTATCTGCAGCTGTACGGAGTCTCCAGTGTGAGCAGATTTCTCTGCTGGGATATATGCTCTGCTAGCATGGTTGAAAACTACTGGAGTTGTAAGCACTCATTTTCCTATTGTTGATGTGGCTGCTAACCTAGCAAAACTTGTGCAAAAAAGTAAGGCATGAGATTTGGTTGGACTCTAAAGAGAAGCAAAATCAGAACAGCAATGCATTTGCCAACAATGTTTACATTTGCCTACATGTTAAAAGCTAATCAATGAAATGTGAATGCCCCTTTTATTTCCAGGAAGGGATCTATAGATCTATAGATGCATGAAATGTGTTGTTTATGTAACAACTTAAATAATTTTGAATAATAAAGTTGGGAGTTTCACAGAAATTAATGCAAAGTGGAGGTGAAATTCAAAAATGTCCCTTTTTCTGAAGATTTTCAATTTTTAGCCATTATTCATTGATACGCAGTAGATGTTAACAGGGAAACACAACTCAATATTGATTCCCCAGATTCAGCTGTTTTTAGCAATATCACATATGTAGCCCTAGTGCACTATTTGGCTCAACCACAATACTCAGAAAAAGGGGGAGCACTTACTGGACTTTGGCGTCTCATTTTCAATACAATTTTATTTAGGCGCCATTCCAGGTTTGCTGACACCCTAAGGTGCTAAAACTTAAATAAACACCCCTAAAAATACACCATATTTGAAACTACACCCCTTAAGGTATATATCAAGGGGTATAGTGAGTATATCATCCCCACAGGTGTTTCACAAATTTTTTTTAGCATTAGGCTGGGAAAATCAAAATTGTATTTGTTTCCAACAATCTGCAATTTTAGCTGATAATGTTTCATGTTTACAAGGAATGGTGGAAAAAAAGCACCCCTAAATTTGTTACACAATTTCTTACAAGTACAGCAATACCCTATATGTGGGTGTAAACTGCTGTTTGGGTGCATGGCAGGGGGTACAAGAAAGGAAGCGCTATTTGGCTTTTGGAACACAGATTTTGGTGGGTGCCATGTCACATTTACAAAACCCCCAAAGTACCAGAACAGGTGAAACCTTCCAGAATTCACCCTATTTTGAATTCAACACCCCTCATGAATTTTATCTAGGTGTGTATTGTACTTTTTGAGCACATGGATTTCCCTAGGTTTTTTAGAATTGGGCCATGAAAATGGGGAAGAAAATTACAGTTCCTAAATTGCTTTTTGGGCCTTATTTTTACCACTGTGGGTAGCAGTAGTGTTTTTTATTTTTTACAGTGGTCCCTGTGCGGTACAAATGACATACTAGCTTTACTCTGCAGGTCGATACGATTACAGCGATACCCAATTTGTATATTTTTTTATGTTTTACTGCTTTTACAGAATAAAAACACTTATATATAAAATATATAAAAAAGAAAAAAACGTTTGTGCATCGCCGTAGTCTGACAGCCATAATTTTTTTTTTTCTGTAAACGAAGCAGTGTAAGGGCTTGCTTTTTGCGGGATGATGTTGATGTTTTTATTTTGTATCATGTTTCAGGAGTCAAAACTTTTTAAATCACCTTTAAATCTATTTTTTGAAAGGTAGGATGAAGAAAATATAGCAATTTTGTAAGTGTTTTTTTTATTTTTAACAGCGCACACCGTGCAGTTTTAGTGACATGTCGATACAATTACGGCAATATCCAATTTATATAGATTTTTATATAGCAGCACTTTTTTTGTGTTTTTATTGCATAAAACAATATTTATTTATTTGCTGTCTTCTGGTAGCCATAACTTCTGTATACGGAGCTTTGTAGGGGCTTTTTTTTGCGGGATGAGCTATCATTTTCATTGGTACAAATTTGGTGATTATATAACTTTTTGATAGTTCTTTTTCCATTTTATGTGTTGTGGATGAACAAAGCTCGCAATTCTGTCAGAGTTCTTTTTTTCGTTGTTTATTGGGTGGGTTAAGCAATGTGACAGATTTATAGGCTAGGTTGTTACGGATGCGAAAATAGCAAATATGTGTACTTTATTTATTTTTATTTTATATAAAAAATTTTACAAGTAAAATGTTCATAGGTTAATTTGATTGATCAGCTGTGTCTGTGACATTGTATGTTAGGTCTGGTTTACTGTATTTTCCTGTGCCTCAATAAAACTGGTTGAGGCCAGTTAAAAAGTCTGCAGTTGGAGTGCTTTATGTTGGAGTGCCATCCGTAGTAACCTATGGGCAAAAAAGTGAGTTTTAGACCTAAACAGGTTCATACATGTGGCCCATAATGTCCCAGTAAAGACCATTGTATGTTGAAAGCAATATAGCTTGAGACCATTGTAACCTGAGGGACAACTGTACTCCAAAGATAGTAAAATCAGTGATTTGTGCATGATAGCCAGCAATGTTTAAACCCCCTGACAGACTTATAGAACCTTTATCAAGCCTCTGTGAGGGGACTGAAATATTACATGTGTTACTATATGCATAGTAATTACTTGCTCTCGTCTGGATGCCCTCCTGGACCGCCCTGGGGGTACTTTAGCTCACGGATTGCTGTTTTGGTTAAACGGATGGCACTCCAACATAAAGCACTCCAACTGCAGACTTTTTTAACTGGCCTCAACCAGTTTTATTGAGGCACAGGAAAATACAGTTTACAAAACAACAAATAAACTAAATCCTATGCTGTCCTTCCACTAGCTATGCAGATAGTGTCCCTCACTGCCACAGTCTGGACCTGGCATCTAGCCCCACAAATATCCAATTTGACCAGTCACTGCTGGTTCAAGCTTCCTCAAGCCGAGGGGTAAAAATTTGTAATCTGTATTTTCCTGTGTCTCTCTAGCTCCAATTTCAATCCAACTGCAGGAATCAGACCACATCCCCCGATTACCTGGAGAGACAGGCTTTTTATAGGTCTGGAACGTGGGAACAGCCACTCACCCGACTGCAGGAAAAGCCAGCCCATAATGGCTGGGCATCAGCCGTACTACGTACAGGTGTCAGCAACATAGTGTTGCTGACAGACAAACACTGGTTTCCCCCACCGAGACCAGGCCCTCGGTGGCATGTTTCTAGCAGGTCTCCTGATGTACACCACCTAGTGGCAGCACCATGCGACTGCCTAAGGTCACTCTGCCACTGAAATTTTAATGACATTAACAACATGTGCTGAATTTACACCAGTAATTAGAATATAGAGATTTGTTCTCAACTATGTTTCCTATCTTTGCGAGAGCGTACTGAAGAAGGGTGACAGGGCTTTAGAAAGAATATTAAAAGTGTTTATCACAACTGACTGTTTTTTTTCTTATTTAGCCTTACAGCTGTGAACCGCAATAAAATAATATGCACTTCCTTACAATCCCATCTTTAGATGCATTATTTATTACTATAGCTGCAATGATAGAATTCCAACCACATAACAATAGACTGTTATCTACAATCACAAGAATAAAACAGTTTATTTTTAAGATGCTTCAGTGTGCTTTAGATTTTGCTGTTAAAAATGTGAGTATGAATGCAGATTTTTCTTTTTTTTACAACCAACAAAGAAAATTCTGGACACCAGCTCTGCACCCTATTAGCATATTCATGAGTTAAGGTTCTCTGGGAATTGTTATTCTAATAGTTTGGAACGTTGCATCTTGCTCTAAACATGAGTCCCCTTTTATTAGAACATCTGTAATCTTGTGCTTTACTGCATTCATTTTATGAAAACTTTTCAAGCTTTTCCCAAAAGTGATTTTCAGAGACAGAACCTCATTTATTTTATTAGGACAAACAGCGCAGATAATATGGATGGCTATTAGATAAATGTGTCATTTCTGTTGGAGCTCGTGAATATTTGTACATAAAATATGGCTAGGTTTGTGGAGTCTTGTATATTGTATGAGAAGGGATACACAATTATATCTAAAAGGTCAAATGAATCATAACACAGAAAAACTTAACCAAGTCCAATTAAATATAATTAATTACTGAACAGTGAATGTTAAGGATTTGTCTTATTTACAGGATGTTTCTAAAACCCTTTTAGGGCATTCTGAGATAATGTAGGGTGTTTTAGCACTTCTCTAGCTTCCCGTTACCTAGTGAACTTAGCTCAAGATACTAACCATGACATACAATGCTCTCCATACCTGCTCTCAAACAATCTCCAATTTTCATGGGACCTTCTTCGCTTGGTTCTCCACCTTGTTTTTGTTTTATTTTTTTTAAATGCTGATTTTTTTTTTTACTGTGACTTACTTTTTTGTCCTACTATGGGACTAGACTATGCAATCACTTTAGCAACCAAGAAAATAATGCGGGCTCATCTGTAATGAGGCTGAATCCTCAGTGTGAATAGCGTGGATCCGCTCGTTGTTTCCTCACTGCTCCGGACCAACCCCCCAGCCTCACGGTGATACAAGCAAACAAAGAAGGATATCCGGTGACGTGTCCCGTGGGACTGAAACGCCGCTAAGGATACCAAGGTCCGTAAGCGTAAAACCAGAAACTTTATTTCTTCAATTAAAAAAGGAGTCCACAACGGCACAGAGCAACAGACCCCATATGCGGCAACAGAATAACAGACGAGTTTCGAGTCTTAGACTCTTGCTCACTGTAAGGTTACACTGTGTGTTTGCTATGTAATCACTTTATTGCTATAATAGTGCACATCAACAGGAATCCTATTAGATTCTGTCTATGGGAAGGGCCTGATAGGCTTCCATACAAGACAAAATTCATCACCCCATGATCCTGTTGCAAGGGTGACGATAGTTCACGAAGCGAGCCTTTCCCTCTGTCAACCATCTAGATGCCATGGCCTGTATTGACTTCAACATCTAGGGGGTTGAACATTCAGGTTTAGAATGAGCTCCAATCCCAGCCATTGCATAAAGAGCCTGGCTATACATTTCAGCTGGCTTGCACTACAGATGGCACAGGCCAAGCTTCTGAGTCCACACCATTCAATGCCATATAAGTATGTCACCTATAAGGTTTACAAACTCCTGCAAGGACTTGGGAGGACTCCACGTTCTGCAGGAGTCTCTCTGGTGCTCTGGGAGAATTGAAAATACAGCTTTAAAAACCTCACCAAAAACTGCATTGATAGTTTACGAAAAAAAAATATATATGAAAGAAAAAGGCCAAAATAAAAACTTTCTCACAATGCAAAATTCATGAAGGAAATAACATTTTAAACTCATGATGACAGTGTTGGACACTGTAGGAACACATCATTGACAAGTGGAATAGTAATACACAATAGTAAATTAATCTATACATTGCCAGGAGGAAAGACAGAGGGGCATGGCAATGGCATACTGCAGCATTTTAAGAGAAGTTGTTCCAGCGTTGATATTTTATGAGGAATACAGGTTTTTACCAAGTGAGGAAAGCAGACAAGTTCTCTTTAAGTCTGATTGTTTTAGATGCTCTTTGCAAAAAAAGAAGTAACACATTTTTTAAGAGAAAAAGAACCTTGCTTCTTTTAAAAAAAAATAAAAAATACAACTTGGGTTTTGTGTCACTGACTGTTTTGTTACACCATAACATTTGTCATTCTTACATTTCTGTGACACATACACTGGCTCTTTTGCATTTTCTGCTATACATTTAAAATAGCGAGTCAAGTTCTCTGTGTGGTAGATGCTTTAATTAGTGGCGGTGTGTCCTGCTTCACTAGCTATGGTGATAAATTGTACACATCAGGATCACGCATCCATATGTCATCGACTTCTGAAAGGCATAACCCACAGTTTTCTTCTATTTAAAGCATGTTATTACTAAAATAAAAAGCCTGACTCATAACCTATAATTTTCTAACTGATTCAAGAGGATCATTATGGGCAATACCACAGAAGGCAATTTTTTCATGGAGAATAAATATACATACAGTGGGCTTCAAAAGTATTTATAGCCCTTGAACTGTTCCTCATTTTTAAATGTTACAGCCACAAACTTAAAGGGGTTTTATCGTTACAAAGATCATGTCTCAGATTATGGGGACAGTAAAAATAAGCACTTTTGTAACTGGGTTGCATTACCTCTGTCACTTGGTTTAGCAGATATCAGCTTCTCTGTAAATCTGTATTCTGTTTCTGCCGTTGCTCTGTTGCTGGTCGGAACACCTCCTGGTCAATTCCCGAGACACGCCCCCTGCACTGTGATTGGCTGGCTGACATTTCATTTAGCCTGTTGAGATACGCCCCTAGACAGGAAACGCCCCGGCCACGCCCCCTGTGCTGTGATTGGCTGCCTGCACACTCTGTGTTTACTCCCCTCTGAGCTGTTAAAATCGATAGTGAAACCAAGGTCTGCTGCCTCTATGTACATCTCCCAGCTATAGGTGAAGGATCTGGGCAATTACTGCCTGTTTAAAGGGCTTTTGCCAAGAGGTTGATTCACCTCCTCACAGGTCCAGTCCTTAAGCTGCTACTTGGAAAAGAGGGCGTTCTGTTCCTCAGATCGAATGCCAGCCCCGCCTCCTTATGATGTCATCATCTGTAGTGTACAACATAAGGATTCAACACTTTGTCTGCATAAGCTGCTTGTGTAGTGCAGTGCTTAGGTGTTCAGCTCTGCAAGATAGAGGTTGGGCGTTCAAGCCCCATCAGTATTTTTTTTTTTTCTTTTATAAATTGTACACATATGTAAAGATATGAAAATATATGTGTGAACATCTATAATTTTATTTATATGCACACACAAAGCTCCCCTATATAGTGTCCCATCCTCGCAGTCACACCAAGCACTTCCAACATACATATACAATGCATATACTCTGGGGGAGTCATGATATAGGGGAGCTATGTATGTGTATATATATATCATTCTAGAGATTGACATATATATTTTAGGTCTCTCTACATATGTGTAGAATTTAGGGTGGGGGGAATATTCTGTGAGGGACTAGAACTCCAAACCCCTTCCTTGTAAAGCCAACACTCTACCACTACTCTACCAGGCCAAGTTATTACAGGTTGAGCAGGGTCTTGTCTCAAAGCTGAGTGCTTCTCCCCCCATTTTCACTCACATGTCACTGACAGCAAGCAGAGGTCTTTACTTGAAGCTGACATTTGTCCTTGTAGTTGAGTGAAGATCTCTTCCTGTTGTCAGTACAATTTGGGTGAACACCACTAGAAGTGAAAGCTGCTGGCTTTAAGTGTAATTTGTGTGATTACTAAGAGATATAACAGGTGCTTGCTGGAGTTTGTGGAGCCTGAAGACTGCAGACATAAGCAGGCAGAAGGCTACAGAGCTGTTATATCCAGACAACCTTCTGCATCCCCTGTTTTATAGAAAATGATGATGTCACAGGTCTTCAGTGAGGACAGACACGCCTCCTGAGAGGAGAGGCACGCCTGCTGACAGGAGAGACACGCCCCTGGATTTCAAACTCAATCTGACAAAATAAACTGAGCAGCCCGAACAGCTCAAACGATAACACTCCTTTAAATGTATTTTATTAATATTTTATATGATAGAGCAACAGAAGGTAGCAAGTATTCATGAAGTGTAAAGAAAGTATGTGCATTTTAAAATATTTGCAGATTAAAACATTTAAATATGTGGTGTGCATATGTATTTAGCCACCAAGTCAATACTCTGTAGGACCACCTTAGCTGCAATGACAGCTTTTGTCTGTTGGGGGATGTCTCTACCAGCTTTACTCATGTAGATGCTGGAATTTTTGCCCATTCTTTTTTGCAAAGTAACTCTGGCTCAGTCAGATTGGTTGGTGAACATTTGTGAACAGCAATTTTCAAGTCCTGCCACAGCTTTTCAATGGGATTTAGGTCCTGACTTTGACTGGGTCATTTTAACACATACATATGCTTTCATTTAAACCATTCAATTGCAGCTTTGGATGTATGTTTAGGGTAGTTATCCTGATGGGAGGTGAACCTATGCCACAGTCTCAAGTCTTGTGCAGCCTCTATCAGGTTTACCTCTAGGACTGCCTTGGATTTAGCTCCATCTATCTGTCCATCAACTGTGACCAGCTTCCTAGGCCCTGCGGAAGCAAAGCTTCCTCACAGCATGATGCTTCTACCACCATGCTTCATGGTAGGGATGTTGTGTTCAGGGGGATGTGCATTGTTGGCTTTCATCCGTACATAGCATTTGGCAAAGCACCATCTCCCACATGCTTGCTGGGTCCCCTACACAGCTTTTTGCAAACAGCAAATGGGACTTCTTATCGCTTGCTTTCAGAAAGGGCTTTCTTCTTGCCACTCTACCGTAAAGGACAGATTTGTAGAGTACAAGACTATTAGTTTTCCTGTGAACAGATTCTCCCACCTAAGCTTTGGATTTCTGCAGCTCTTCCATAGTGACCCTAGATCTCTTGGCTGTTTCTTTACTTAGTGGCTCCTTGTCTGGGCTGCTGATATCTTGGTTGACTAGCTGTTGTGCCATACTCCTTCCATTTGCAGATAATGGATTGAACATTGCTCTGAATAATTAGAGTTTGGGCTATTTTTTTTTTAAACCTAAGCCTGCAAAACACTTTGCCACAACTTTATCCCTGAGCTGTCTGCTGTATTCCTTGGTTTTTTAATGTTGCTGTTTCTTCACTAATGTTCTCTATAAAAACCTCTGATGCCTTCACAAAACAGCTGTATACTGAGAATAAGTTACATACAGATATACTCTATCTACTAATTAGGTGACTTCTAAAAGCAATTGGTCAAACAGAATTTTATTTTGGGGTATTTTGGGGAGCTGAAAACATATGAACGACACACTTTTCAGCTTTTTATGTGCGTTGCTTTGTGTATCCCTGACAACATCTACAAATAAATCCTTGTGCTATGAATGGAGTGAATGTGTACTATTGTACTGATTGTAATAACCAAGCTATGTACATATGTGGGCAGATATTACAGTATATTAGAAACAACAAAGACAGGCAATTAAAAATATATACAGAGTTCTAAATTATTGGCTAAAACCAGTATTCAGAAAAGTCAAAACAGCAAGTCAAAACTACAAGGGATGTACATCCAAAACAAGAGCAGAGAGAACATTTTATTTGACCCAAAAATATGTTAAAATATGTTTACAAAGAGCATAATGTAAGACAAACTGTAAGGGTATGTTCACACGGCTTATTGGGGCGCATACTGTACGTGGCGCAAGATGCCAGATGTTTTGAGAGCACGTGCTGATCAGCATGTAATTCCAAAGCACGGGGGAGCTAGCCCCATTACTATGCACTGTCAGCGGCGCATAAGCACCACGAACAATTGACATTTCACTTCTCTCACCCGGGCGTATGATACGATCATATTGTACGTCCAGGGATACGACCCGTAATTCATAGCTCTCTATTACCGTAATTGCGGCGTGCATTTCGCCACGTATAAAGCGCAATACATGGCGAAATGCGCAAGCAAATACGTGGCAAAATAAGCCATGTGAACATAACCTAAAGTGGCAACCTCCTCCTTCCCCAATATCTATCCCTGGACTATACATTACTATGACGGACCAAACACTTCATACTGAGAGATAAAAAAAATGCATAGTATACAAATAATAAATAAATGACAATGTGACATTTAGTACAGCGAACAATATTCATCTCAGGGACATATAAAGGAAAAATAAATCTATCCATCTATAATATTATATTACACATATTATATAATCACACATATTGTAATATATACAGTATATGTTCTCTGGCTGGACATTTGATATATGTATATTTCCAGCCGGAGGCTGACACAATACCTTCTTCCACCATATGTATCCCTGTGTATAGGTCTATTTCTAAGGGATTTATACCAGCCATATGCCTAGAGCAGAGTACTACATCGGTCTCTTTTTGGTTAATTCAAATATAATGTTCTATTTACCCTTATTTGTAGATGTGGGCACTTATAGATATTACAGGAAGATCCATTCAGTGCCATGTTAGTCATTTATAAGCAGGAAAGTGTATAAAATATAAATAATAGTACAAAAGTGTGTAGGTTTAAAAGAAGGTAGATACAAGTTTAGGCCCTGATGGTATACACCCCATTGTTTACAGAAAAAAGGGGAATTAATTACTCAAAGAAAAAACGGAAACACGGCCATACTCACAGCTAAGAAGCTGAAATGAGACTGAACACAGCACAGAGGCAGCACAAGCCCCCATGCTACTTAAAGGGGATGTATCGCTTCCTTACTTCGGCTGATTCACACTTCTCTTAGCTTCCCAGCTCTGTGAATGCAGGGGCGTTTCTTCCCCTCCCAGCTGGATGACATCATCCCCCCTTAACTGCTTGCCTGAGACTCCCCCAACCCTCCCCTCTTGTCCACATATCACTGTGTCTCTCCCTATCAGTCTTATTTTATAAGAGCTGTATACATACCACAGGCTGCATTCAATCTAATCTGAGCACTGATCTCTCACAGCTGGAGATGTATTATAGCTTTCTAAGAACAGCACAGATCTGCGTGTATGCAGGAGAGTTAGGCACAGGGACAAAACTGTCATGTTTTCTCATTGTACAATCTGCTGCAGTCTGTTTCTGCTAGGTGTGGAGACAGAAAATGCTACGGCCCCTAACTCTGAGTCAGAGACACAGCTCCGTGAATCGACCCAGGGGCTGTGCAGAATGTAAATGAGCTCTCAGCTAGTGAATTGCAAGGAGGAGGGATTCGACCCACACTGGATATCAGTGTAAATAAAAACACAAGATAAGGGACACTGTGAGAACAAGGCAGCTTTGCTAATGACATCCAATTGCAAAGTTGCTTGTTTTCACTGTCCCCTTATTCTGAAGACCATTTAATTAAACGATAACACCCCTTTAAGAAAAATACCCAGGTGTAGTTAATTGGTGGTAGCCCATACATCTCTCCACTAGGGGGGCAGAAAACTGTACCTTAAATTGACATATATTCACATAGCATGCAAAAGGCATGTGTCCTAAGGTAATTAAGTAATGCAATAGACAGGACCCTATTCTTAATATTTATGGACTGTATAGTAACTGGGTATGTCCCAAATAATTAGTGAATGACATATTTGGTGCCAATGTTCAAAAATGGGTCAACAAGTGATCCTGGAAATTATAGGTTGGTAAGTTTAACCAATGTTTTCTGTTTTAACCTTGGTTTGCTAAGTAATGCTATCTTGGAGTTTCTCATTGAGAAAAAAATAAGTAACTTTAGAATGGGCTTATGTGGATTTGCCCTGTAAACCTAAGCTCATTAGTTTGTATGAGGAGGTAAGTTTTACATCAGATCTGGGCAAATCATCTCATATATTTTGATTTCTTTTAATCATTTGATACTGTGCCACATAAAAGATTGGTAAGTAGAATGAAAATGCTTGGACTGAGGAAAAGAAAAAATATGGTTAAGTAACTAGCTCAGTGATAGAAAACAAAGGGTGGTAATTAATGGTAGATACTGGATCCCTGTTACTAGTGGGTTACCACAGGGGTCAGTATTGGGCCCTATTATCTTTAATATATTCATTAATGACCCTTCAGAAGGATTGCACAGTAAAATATCAGTCTTTACAGATGATATTAAACCTTGAAAAATAATTAAGAGATCAAAATAAGTTGAAAGCCTAAGGAGAGAAGTGGCAGACAAGGTTTAACACAAATAAATGCAAGGGAAGGGAGTCAGGAAGAAGCTACCAAGGCAAATAAGATTATGGGATGTATTAAAAGGGGATAGATGCACACGATGAGAACATTATTCTCCCATAATGCAAATCACTGGTCAGACCACACATGGAATATTGTGTACAGTTTTTGGCAGCAGTCCCCAGGAAAGACATTGTAGAGCTTGAACAGGTACAAAGGTGGGCAACAAAAATAATAAAAGGACGGGGTAGTTTAGAGAAAAGACATAATAAATATGTATAAACATATCAAAGGTCAATATAAAAATCTTTTCCATGATCTATGTATACCCAGGACTGTATATAGAACAAGACGGCATCCTCTTTGTCTAGATAGTGGAACTCTCTGCAGGAACTGTTGGTCATGGTTAATTCACTAAAAAGAGTTCAAAAAGGATCTGCATGCATTTCCAGAGTATAATAAATGAAAGTTTAGTGACTGGGTTTTGGGGGAAAGGTCATTGACCCGGGGTTTTATTCTGATTACAAGATTGGAGTCACAAAGGAATTTTGTTCCTAAAATGAGGTCAATTGGATCTTACCTCAAGGAATTTTTGCCTTATTTAGGATCAACACTGTAGGACCATAGGTTAAACTTCGACCTTATAAACTATATAAATATGTATGTAAGTTATGTGTATTGTCTTTGATATGCACATTTTTAGCCATACATACAAACCCTGTGCATGTATACTTATACCCACTGTAGAATTGTGGGCTGGCCTTACAAAATCTCATTCATATATTTACACATATATTTATTTTTTTTATTTTCCATGATACACCAACAGGGTCTCAGTGCTCTATCACCATTTCTAAGTGATAGAATATTGTCTGCATGGTGCAGCCTGTGTACCACCACCTAGAATTGGGGGGCCCCCCATTATCCCCTGAACCTCCTTTTAAATTTGTACCAAAATTCTAGTAGACTTGCTGTGGGTCACACTCTTTTCTTATCAATGCACTTTCAGCAGTGGCCCTGTCTTCCATTCTACTCTCCTAACCTTTTTATGAAGAGAGTATCACAGAATCTAGACCTAAAGTTTTACTTACACGGTCTGCTCTGCTCTGTTGACTGAAACTGGAAGGCAGGATAATACAGTCCATTACTTGGTTGGGGGGGGGGGGGGGTGAATTTAGCTGGTGGAGGTTTTCCCCCCTGATGTCTGCGCACATCTGATTATTTAAGCAGCAGACTGACACCTTTTCCTCTAATTAGTGGAGGCTCATGTGCTGCAGAGGACAGGGGGAACAAATGTTTGTTTAGTCTGTCTGGATGGTGACAACAGAGAATGTCAAAAGATGTGAAAAGAAGGCAGGGGGCAGGTGAAAAAAGAAAATAATTTTCCTGCTTGCTGGTGCCACCTCCCAGTAGCTGCTGTCCTTGGCACTGGACTTCAAATGTCAAATATGCCACAGCCTATATGCAGCAAAAAATAAACATTAAAATCACCTATAAGCAACATTGAATGGAAATTTTGTTTAATTTTTTTAATATAATTTTACTTGTTTATTTTATGTTCCTTCCCTCAATTCTTGCAGTACAAGACGTTTAAAACTGGCAAAGCATATCGAATTATATTGGAGTAATTAAAATTAATGCCATGTTTCAGTGAAAATGAATAACACCGACCATCTTGGTCAGTGTTTGCAAAAATGGTCCATGTTATGCTTTGTAAAGTAGAACATTAAATTGTTTCAGGAAGAGTGGCTCATAACACGATTCACTTTCATTCCTAGCTGCCCCATATTCCCTTATATTTTCTATTTTAAGCTCTGCTCACTCTTGTCTAAAGGGACTCTCTCTTGGTTTCCCTCTGGTTTTACAATATTTTTTTTAATGGCAAGTTTATAGTGCTATGCCTGTCATCACAAATGCTGGAATCCAGATAGCTACCATTAAATTTAGTGGGGAAAAAAAAACATATTTTGATAAGTAATGGACAACATGTATGAACTTGGGCGCCACCCAATTCTAACGTTTTTTTGTTATGTAGAAAGCGCCAGAATGTTGAGTGTTTATGTGGTTTAAAAATTGACGTGTAGTATTTTGCATACATTTTTTGGGGCGCATTCAAAAGGGGCTGTAAGGGGAAAGCACCAAGTTTTGGCATGACGTTCAAACTCAAAAAACGGGGTACAACATTTTTTTTTTGGTTAAACACCCAGAATAACCCTGTTCTTACATGTCATCCAATATCTTTCTCATAGTTAGGTACTATAATGAAATGCCTTCAATTAATTTGTTGTGGGCTACTTGCCCCGGAAGGCATACAGCAAACACCTCTCTATTGAGCTCAAGAGATCAGGTGGCAAAAGTAGTGTGGTTTTTGAGGGCAGTCTTTAAAGGGAATCTGTCACATAGGTTGTGCCCCCAAGCTAGTGTCAGACCTGCTGTTCCCAGTACTGTGCCTCTTATTCTGTAAGATGCAGCAGTTTTAGAGCATTTCCCCCCCAAACTTTTTATGAGCGGGTGTTAGCTCCGCCAAAAAAAGGCTAGCCCTACCCCTGACAGTTATTCACATTTTTCCACCTATTCAAAGTAATATTTTTAATCATTGAGGTGGGGGGGCTATTCTCAGGTGGGGGGGGGGTTTTGAAAAAAAACTGACATGAATGACTCTTCGAATGACCCTGGCGAAAACTGCGTTTTGAGCATTAATACATGAAAAACTACGCATCTTACAGAAAAAGGGGAAAACACAGGCTGGAAACGCATCCTACACTACCTTGTTCTGTCCTCAGCCAGGGGGGCAAAAACTATGTGACAGGTTCTCTTTAAAGTCACATCACTTTGATCCTGTCACCCAAGGCTTTCAGCATGAGGTGAAAAACAAGATGTGCTTAGAGACTAATGATGCTGCTACAGGGGGGTAGCTACTATACCTAAAAGGGACAAATTAAAAACTTTTCGGGGTTTAGATGAAGATTTTAAATAATTTTTTTTTGTTTTTTTTGTTTGCTGAACAACCCCTTTGAAGTCATTGTCAGGATTCGAGAGTAGTGTCTATTGGAAAATTAATTTAGTATTTTTCATTGTGGCGCTGTTCTGAACTGAAGCTACGATGCTAGTGTGAACAGAGACTTAAAGTGTCTTAAATATAATATGCTTGTCAGCATAAAAGATAAAGTTAGTACTTTATGAAACGAGGCACACAAACTACTATGTCTTATTTTACTCATCACAGGAGTTTAAGAGTATACCGGGGCCCCCAACAAAACAAGGAAGTCAAATGATTTTAGCCTGTAAACTCGTAAAAAGGTTTTTTTATTTAAAACCCTTTTTAATTAGGGCATAACATATAACCGCCCTTTTTTTTTACTTTTTGCTCCATCCACTGTTTATTTAATTTTACCTTTGCCGCAAACATTTCTCCAGTGCACTACATTAGTTTTAATTTTTAATTAGTTACTATTCGTAGTTTTGAAAAGCCCACTTGAAAACTTAAAATTTAAGGTTAACAAAATAAAATAAAGTACATGAAGCTTTATGTAAAACATGGTTTTCTTCATTTACCTATGTTCAGCCCTGAGGGAGTTTTCTTCTAGGGAACCACAAGAAAGACTGTAGATCATATATGAGCATTTCACTGCTTGTAATGCTCATATATGCAAGACTCTGTGAGAAAACATGGCTGGGGCAGACAGCTTAATTCTAGTTAGAATCTAGTTTATTACACCACCAAGAATAATTTTTCAGTTGCAATGTATAATAGGCACATAATGTATCAACCTAGCATTCTTGGCCTTCATGTTCTTACATGGGTTTTATGCCTTATATTTTCATGCTGTAAAAGCACTTTCAAGTAAAAAAATGAATAATTGGTTACAAGAGGAATGTTGATTAGAAGATCATTTGTGGAGACAAAGAAAGTTTGTAAAATTTTGATCAAACTTTTGCAGGTTTGCCTAAAACATGGCACTGTGCAAGGGAAAGAGTATCTAGCTGGCAGAAAAAATGTAGTTCCTGGCCTCCATGCAAAATCCATAACAAAGCCTACAAAATTATTGTGTGCCATGTATAGTGCTAATGTTCTGTGTGTGTTGGAGAAAGCTTTGGGCAGTTGTGACTCAATGTGACCACAACTTATGCACCTCCCACCCTTGCAGTACTAAGAATGATGAATAATGATCTTTTAAAAGCTTTTGGGGTTGGTGTACTTGTAACCATTAAATAGGAATAAGAATTGTAGAAGTATGTTCATCAAAAAAGTCATTAACTGTTTTCTCTTACCGAGTCATCAATACAAAGTAGAATACATAAGTGGTTTTGTAAACTGATCCTTTATTTTTGGTGGTCTCTCTATAACTGCAGAGAATCAGGTGACAAAATATTTTTTTCTTTGGGCTTTTTTTCTTCTTACTTTGCACTTTCTCTTGTGTCAGAAAAATTAGAACTGGGTTCTCCCAAATCCATTGTTCATATGACAAAAAATTTGCACTGATCTGCACCCAACATTGTTGAGGAAATTGTATGCCTGAAGGGAGTTTGTTTTTGCTGGGACTCAAATCTAGTCTCCTTACACTAAGGCCCGGTTCACAGATTTCGCCCGCAATTACGGCTTGAGTAAGGAGCGGCCCCATGGACTTTCATTATATACGGCGCGTATCCCGCCGGGATAATGAACATGTCACTTTCTCCCCGCCCGGCGTATTCGCCGAGCGGGGAGGAGAGACAGAATCCACAGTTCTCTATGAGAACTGTGGATTACCGTAATGGCTGGGACGGATTCCAGCCGTATTACAGCGCAGTACGGTGCACAATACAGCTGAAATCTGTCCCTGCAATAAGTCGTGTGAACATCGCCTTATACACAAAACTGAAAACACCCTCCAGGTGCAGAACTTCCACAACAAGGTCAAGTGCAGATAAGAAATCACAGTACCAGTGTATGGATTAACATGGACCGGGATTAACCATGTATATACCTTAGGAGGTTTAAAACTCAACAAACCAATAAATCACAGAATTAATGTGAACCTCCCAAAAAATTGTAATTATTATAATTTTTAATATAAACAGAATAAAACTCACGCTACAAAAACTTTAGCCCTAAACGAATACCCTGTGTCTTATATTCATTTTTGCTCCTAAAACATTTATTGTTGAACAAAACATCAACATGTATTATTATATTCTGTAGTGAATTAATCACAAACATTAGCATAAGCAGCCAAACTCTGAATTGCACTATGTCTTATTCTCAGGGGTGTCTTATTTTCAGAGAAACAGGGTATGTACCTATCTAAACAGGGCAATTGACCTGAAAAGAGAAGCCCCGTACTCAACCCTTTCCATGCAAATAAAATTCAAAATTATTCCTCAAAAAAGGAGACAGTAAGAGGAGAAGTGATTGATTTCAATATGTCCAAATAGAATGTATTATTGGCACAAAAATTAAAGAAGTGACAGTCACTAATGCAACTGCAAAAATGCTCCAAATGAAAAAAACTCTTATGCTACTACAAAGAGGTATTTTAAGTCATACAATAAATAGCAAATACAGATGTTCAAATGATTTTTAGTGCTCTGCTCCAAGTGGTATAACTCCTCCAAAAATGCAGGTACAATAAAAATGCTCCAAATTAATACATTCTTATACTGCTATAAAGAGGTCTTTTAAATCATACAATAATTATCATATTCAGATGTTTAAAGAGACTTATAGTGCTCCAAGTAATACAATGCTTTGGAACACTATAGGAGACATGTACAAAAGGGTTTTTTGCCCTTTTCTGGCATCAAATGTGCCAAAAGTAAGCAGGCTGTGATGTATAATGCGACAAACGAATGTGTAAGGCACATTGTTCACAAGACTCGACACATTTTAATGCGCCTAACATGAGGGGGGCGTTCTGGGGGCGTGTCGCACCACGCTCATAATATTAGATACAAATATAAATGCGGGCGGCAAAACTAGGCGCATTACTGCTCGAACAGGCAGACCTATTTCAATGTGGTCTGCCTGAGCCTAAGGAGTCGAAGTGGAGCTGGATTTGCTACTGGGGCAAAAAATGTCCAATATTTCTCAACTTACACCAGTATAATAATAAAAAGTAATGTATGACAATTATCAAACTACATAAAATGTAATTATTTAAATTTAATAAAAAATGTTATCATATACAATTAATAAAAAATATGTAATATCCCAAAAATATAGAAATATCTCCTATAAAATGTATTTAAAATTAATAGAATCTAAACCTAATTTTACATTAAATAACCCACTGATGTTGTTGTTCACATTTTTTAATTTTTACTACATTGCATTTGAAATTTATTTTTGCTGCTCTCACCCTTTATTCTGCATACAGCAAGAGCCAGCACACCACAGGTCTTCAAATGTCCACTTCAAAGAGTAACAATCCAGCGGCACTGCTTCAACATAAGCAGTATACAATCCGTTTTAGTACACCGAGTCAATTAGCCAATGTATAACGGAGAGAGGGGTGGTGCTCTGCTTTTAAGTCAAAGAATAGTCCCATAGCAATAATCCTTTTAAACAGAATGAAAGCGGCACTCACCAATCTTCTCTTTAGCGGTTTTATTCCTTTAAAACTTCATAACATCAGACAGGGAAACAAACACACATGTGAAGGCCTTACGGCCGTTTCGTGTACACTGACGCTTTCTGAAGGAGAAAACGTGAGAAAGCGTCAGTGTACGCGAAACGGCCGTAGGCCTTCACATGTGTGTTTGTCTCCCTGTCTGATGTTATGAAGTTTTAAAGGAATAAAACCGCTAAAGAGAAGATTGATGAGTGCCGCATTCATTCTGTTTAAAAGGATTACACCACAGGTCTTGCTGGGACCTGTGGTCCACCAAGCAGGATCAGTACCATAGTTTCTATTCACTGACAAGTTATGCTAATGACTTTTCTTTTATTTCCAGCCTGTCTTTAGGGTATACACATGTTATTCGCATTACTAATGTGCCAAAGATCTGTAATGTGCCAAACACACAGCCGAGGCGCGATGAACTTTAGACACCATTTATAATCACACAAAAAACACTTTTAATACATTGAGACACATTATACAATGAAAGCAAGATGCGATAATTCACTTCGAAGTGCCTCCTTTCATACGTCTCCCTATATTTCTCTTTAAAAATCTAAAGATTTTTAAAGAGACATATAAAATGTATTTATTTGGAGCATTTTTGTTTACATGCATTTTTGGAGCAGTTATACAACTTGGAGCGCTGTAAGTCATTTAACATCTGTAATTGCTATTTATTGCATGATGTAAAAGACCTCTTTGTAGTAGCATAAGAGTTTTTTTATTTTACCTGCAATTCTACTGTACAATTTATTACCATTGCATTATTGACTGCCACTTCTTGACTTTTGTGGCATAAATACATCCTATTTGAACAAATTAAGTCATTTCTTACTGTCTCCTTTCTTGGGGGACAAGTAGGAATTGTATTTGCAGGGGAAGCATGGAGTACGGGTTGCTCTTTGCAGGTCAATTGCCCCATTTAGGTAGGGACATATTCATGTAGAGTTAGGGTTTTTATAGGGTGAGTTTTATTCTGTTTATATTAATTTATATTTAAAGGGGTTTTGCCAGGAGGTGAGTTACTTACCTCCTAATCATCACAAAGTAGAATATAAACAAATCATGCTGAGTCATGAAGGCTGCAGGGGAGAGAGGGAGGGGGGTGAGCAGAGAGTGAGGAATAAGGGAGTGTCTCAAAACTTTACTGAAATAATAACATTACAACAGTGAATTCTCTATACAGAAAGACACAGGCTCATACACTGCACTTTCTCCCCAGCCCCTTGAAGCTCATTCATTTTCCCTGTCATCAGATAAGAAGTGTTTAACGCAAGCGCGGCCTGTCAGCTCCTCCGGTCGTGTCTAACGCAAGCTTTCAGGTAACTAAGGGGGATTGAGAAATGCTGTAGCTCTCAGAGTCTTCACTTTTTGTAATCACATATATTTAGAAAAGTGATTAAATACCAATTTTGGAGGATCCCATGTCAACATTACATCGTGGCAAAACCCCTTTAAGTTTAAATTTTTGGGTGGTTCACATTAATGCTGTAATTATGCAGATTAGCATACATTTTATTGTCTCATGAACAATGTATTTCATCATCAGAATGTTCTTTTTCATTTTTAAAGCCACTCATTCTCAGTGTTGTAAACTAGCCAATATGTGTCATTAGGGGTAAATGTATGCCGTTAACCTAACTATTTTTTTTCTAGAACACTGACTGAGTAATTATTATATCTAATTACATTATTAGCTGTTTTGCTGAATGTTTACCATAAAAACATAAAAACAGCTTGTGTATATGTTAGCCCACTGCAGGGAAATCCCTGGTGCCTCCTGATACTGTAGACTGATGGTGAGCATTAGACTGCTAAGCAGTTTATTGCTCTTCTTTGAGCATTCTGCATGCATCTCATGATTTCATGTTGGTAACATAGCATTAAATCTGAAAAAGTGCCAAACATGTCTGTAAAAGTAAAATTAAAGCAACATGAGCAAATAAGGCCTAAAAAATTAGAATTACAGAAAAAGATCAGGGTCTGAAAAGAACAGCGCTGTGTGCTATCAATTACATTTACACTGTAAGATCAGACATCTTCATGCAAGCAAACTTCTAGTTTATGATGTGCGGTATATGTACTGGCCATGAGAAAAGAGGAACAAAGGTGAACAAAGAGGCAATTGTGACATATTCAATAAAATGGGGCACAAATGGCATCATGAGATATCGGACATGCAACCAACCCATGGCTGGGATTACCTAACCTATGTCTTGGAGTTGTCGTCTCGGGTTCTGATGATTCAAATGTGAATGGGGGTTTATTCATACGATACATTACTATGATGGACCATTAGACATACACTATAGGCCTGGTCCACATCTGCATCCCATCGCAGTTTCTGTTGTGAAAAACAGATACTGCAATGGTAACCTGATGGACCCCATCGTAGTCAATGGGGTCTGTCAGGCACTGTTAGTGTCCTTTGTAAAATGGCTCAAAGGCAGCTGTTAACCAGGCCTTAGGAAGGTTAAACATTAAATATACTGTATAAAAAGCATTGAGTAACTATGTTCTACAGATGTTTTTATTTATGGCAAAAATAAGTTTCAAAAATGTTATGTAATCTACAAAACCATAAAAACATACCTAACCAGTTAAAATCTGAAAGTACTAATGTGCACACTTTAAAAGAGATCTTCTACTTCATAAAGACCTGCAAGTTATGTAATATGGCATCAATGACACTGTGGGGATGAAATGAGAGAAATATTTTGGAATAGCAACAAGGTAGGATGCTTGTGTACATAGATGAGCTGTGTCTAGGTCGTAGGGGATGTTGGTCCGTTTAAAAAAGAAATGGAAAATTAAACAACTACAATCAAAGTGTCACAGACGCCCCTGCGACCCCCGTCCCGGGTCGCGGGTGCGTCCATGCTCCGACACCCAGCGGCACCCCGTTCCTGCACGTCGGGTTCGGGGTCCGCTCACCCCCCCTGCCCGTGCCAGTACCCACTTACCCGGCCACGATCCTGCTCTGTCCTCCTCTGGTCCCTGGCGTGCGCGGCGCCGCCCCATAGGGCGCGTGTGCGCCGACAGTGGGAAATTTAAAGGGACAGTGCGCCGGTAATTGGTCATTGCTGGGCACTGTCCCTATTTAAGTCCGGCCCCTTCCTGGCGGCCTTTGCCGGATCCTTGGTGTATTCCAGTTGGAGAAAGCCTTCCAGTGTTGTCTAGTCTTGCCTATCCGTGTACCGTACCTCGAGCCTACGTTTACCGACCACAAACCTTGCCACCAGCCCTGACCTTCTGCCTGTCTACGACCACGAGCCTCAGCCACCTGCCCTGACCTCCTGCCTGTCACGACTACGAGCCTGCCTGCCGATTCTGTACCTCGCCTACCCTTGGCCGCCACCGCAGGCAAGCCCTGCCAGTGGAAGCGACCTGGTAGACTCCCGCCGCAGCAAGTCCATCCCGCTTTGCGGCAGGCTCTGGTGAATACCGGGACCTACTTAGATTCCGCTCCCTGGTGTGGGCTTACACCATCGCCTGCGGTGGTCCAGTGGATCCACCTCCAGACCATTACACAAAGAAGTCATCTCTTGATTGACTGTATTTAAGCATGTTCTTTTCAGTTTTTACTGTATGAGTTTGTATCTAAACATTTGATGTCTGCATACTCTCATAAATAGAGCTAGGCTGTGGTATGCAAGCCAGCTTGGTGGGGGGGAAGAGGACAAAACTTCTTGGGGCTTGTGCCTTTGATCTTTTAAGACTCTAAAATGCTCCAGCTGCTAGTGCTACACCAATGGGTCACTTGTTTCCACCAAACACTCGGATGGCATATCGATAGGATATGCTATTAAAGTCTGATATGCCATCAAAGTGCATGGTGGGACCACTCCCTTAAGAGACACAGGGACCAAAACTGAACGTTTGCACAAGAATCTATGAGCCTTTAGCTATGCCCTGCACACACTAAACATAATTTCCTAAAAAGGGCAATTCATCTATCAGTACCCAAGCACAAAGAGAAAACACACAAAATCCACCTAAATATTGCATTTGATCAGATTTGAACACCGGACTCTAGTGCTGAAACAAGAGTGTAAATAAACCTTATCTTACGTTTTCACCGTAGCCATATACTTCAGGGCTATCTTTATGCCCAATATAGCATTACATTAGACAAATAGCATAGCCACATTCAGTGCAAAAATATCTTTAATAATATTGAAAGAACATATATTAAAATTCAAGCTAATTAAGCTGTAACCGCATCAATAGATATAAAAAGCTTGGTGATGCTTCTGCGTCCCTTTAAACGACCAAAACTGGGATTGCAAAACAAAAACATATTAAGTAATACAAATTACTAAAAGCTCACAAATCTCATAAAAAACCTTTAGATGAGAGGACCCCAAAGAATAAATTCAAAAAGATTTTCTTTGAAGCAATTTATTGTTTATCGCAACACTATCATTAGCCTCTACCTCTTCTAACACACAGCATTTAAGATTACTCACTTGGAGCTGAGCCGCCGAAAAATGAATAGCCACTGCGCTCTCCCTGAATCTCTTTTGGGGTGTCATGATGACCTCATGGGGATTCTGATTGCTGTTTTTAAAAAGACGAATAGTGGATTTATATTCATTCATACGCATTTTAATGTTACAACTTGTCTAGCGTACACTTTGCCACATGGGCATTTTACTATGGCACATGTGAAAGCCTCTCAATGGAATAGAAGCAACTTGTGTTGAGTGATAAAAGATGAACCCCTAATGATGGCAATTAGAGCATGATAAACATTGGTATGTACCAACCCATTTCAAACCCAAATTCTTTTGTCTAGTAGATGTGGTATGTCTACTATCTGAGCGTACCGATTGGTAGCACAATGAGCAACCCTGTTTGAATATGCATCACAGTTTTTCTTGAAATAGATGACCAAACTTTCTATCACTAACTAAAATATACCAATGATTATTGATAATATGTCTTATCCAAATGAGTGCTGTGGAGAGATAAGATGGGGGACAGGCACACCTCGTGTAGTACGATCAGAGCAATAACTTGAGTAAAACAAGTGACAGAACAGCTCACCTGGATGGGTTGTACAGGAATGGTACAGTAATGGTACAACACTTTAACGCATAATCATGTGTAATACAGCTGCTGGAGTTCCAAGTCCCACGGTGTAGAATTACTCGCACTTTCTGTAATTCACCGGAAGTATAATGGCGATATAATCCATTTTACTGGATTATGTCGCCCTTGATAATATGTCTTATAACACCTGAATGTTTATAAAAAATAGCAATAAAAATCATCCTATTCTTATGTGCCTTACTACAGGGCATAAGGACTTTCCACATACAAAAGTTCTGTACTTTTATACCCGGGGACTATAAAATGTATCTAATATTTTATACATGCTGTGCAAGAACTCCTCATCTGTCGAACATAATCTCCTGGCCCTAACAAATTGACCTCTAGGTACACCCTTTAAAACCTGGCTTGGACATTTAAAAGGAGGTCGGTGCATCACCACACATGCTCAAAAAAGGAGTGTACATTTGACACGTTTCAGGCCAGCATGGATGCGCTGAACGTATGAACTCTATAATGATCTTGCATTTTAATCAATGTTCTTTCAATATTAGCAAAGATATTTTTGCACTAAATATGGCCATGCTATTTATCTAAAGGAACTCTAGTGCTGAAAGGCAAGAGTGGCCATGCTGCTGTGCTGCCTACACCCTTCTTTATATAGATGACCAAAACACACTGCAGAGGACACCCGCAAGGCTCACTGAATGTTACAGGATGTTCCGCGGTCCATGCCATGGTCTGTGGTCACGCCTGTGCTTCTGTCTGGCAGTCCCATGTAACGGGATGTGCCACAATTCATGTCTTGGTACTTAGTTGTCCCTGGTCCTCTGCTGCACTGCCCTATTTTGTTAATCACCTCTCCCTTACTACCTGTTGGCATCCTAGCTTATTTCCTGCTCCCTCACTATCTATACTGCCATCTATACACAGCCATCCTCGAGGGAGGTGCGCACGCCAGTTCTTTCTGATTTAAAAGGCCACTCGTTTCATGGCCAACCAGCTTTGGACATTTTCTACTTTAGGGCACCTACCCCACTACTCTTTGCCAAGTTGTCGGCATCCATGCCCATGTTTCAAAGTTCCTGGGTGTTTGCTTTCTGTTGCCTTCCCATTGCTAAATTCTTGCTCCATTCCTAACCAGTCCTGTTGCCTGCTGCTTGCCCTGACCATTTGACTGTTCCTGACCACTTCTTGTCCTCTGGTGCAATGCTTCTGTTTTGCCAAGTTTTATCAATACAGGTTCGGGATACAGCTTTAAAGAAGACCAGTCAATTAAGGATATAACACAGTTTTATTTTTACAATAATCCAATAATAAATCAAGTATGATAAAATGATGACATAAAATGATTACAGAAAATAGGGAGATAGTATGTACAGTTTGTAAGAGAAAAATAGTTATTTAAAAAGGTTTTAAGTGCTTATAACTTCACCTGCCGAGTAGCGTCATCAATCCTATTCTTACTTCAACCATGAGAAACGGTGAAAGAATGGCGTAGAAAAGAGAAACTCGCAGGGAGGCAACACGGTGTGCAGATGTCTCTAACACAGGTAGGCGGTTTCCTCCCTGCGAGTTTCTCTTTCCTACGCCATTCTTTCATGGTTTCTCATGGTTGCAGGAGTACACCAGTTACTTTAAGTGGAACCATGAGCACCTCAGTGCTTCCTGAGGTACTCTAACACCCCACATACACCAACATGTAATATGCTTGTTGTATAACACAATATCAGTAAATGGAAACAAGCAAACATAAGGGGGTAAGCAAAGTCAAACATAAAAGCAGTAAGGCTTATCTATCTTACAGGTGATCTTTTGTTATTTCTCTGCAGAAACAGTACAAAAGCAGTACAAATAGCAGTACAAATAGCACTTGTAACAAAATTGGATGAGTAGGACGAAAAACTGGGGTCTCATGCACCTACAAGAACATACTGTGCCAATTGAATTAAACGTTTTAAAGTAGTTCAATGAATTAAACAATTGCTCGCCTGCACACCATATACAAGCAGCATATTGACAGTCTGGGAAGGGAACCAGTAAACTAGCTTATTCATCAAGTACCATTAACTTGTTAACTATAAGAGGTTTATTTCTTTCTAAAGATGCTGATTTTGTGCATGGATTTTGGCATCGCCATCAAAGAAGCTGTTTAAATGAAAATGATTCTTACTAAAAACCCTCTTCATGAATAATATACTGCATTTTAATCAATTACTTCCAATCAGTTCAATTAATGGAGAGTCTATTTCAGCCTTCAAAATATGGCATTTTACCAGACAACTTCTGGTCATATTTTGTTAGGAAGTACACATTAATTAAAGGTAACCTTTCATACTGCAAATGCACCGTGTTACATAGTGATGAACTGAGCAGATTTATATATAGTTTTGTGGGAAGAGATTCAATGTAACTTGTAGTTAATTAATTTTAGTTTCTGCTTATCTTTGGTTAAGGAGTCCAGGCAGTTTTATTAGTGACTAACAACCTTCCTAGGATGAGTTTACTGATAGCTGTCAGTTACTGAAAACACTGCCCACTGGACTCCTTAACTAAAAATAAGCAGAAATTTAAATGAAGAAATGACAAGTTCTACTGAACACCATATATACTCGAGTATAAGCCAACCCGAATATAAACCGAGGCACCAAATTTTGCCACAAAAACTGGGAAAACTTACTGACTCAAGTATAAGCCTACTGTAGGGTGGAAAATGCAGCAGTTACTGGTAAATTTAAAAAATAAAAATGGATACCAATAAAATTACATAGGCAGGTATAGGCAGTTTAATCCCTCTATAGGCAGGTATAGGGAGTTTAATGTTCCTCATAGGTAGATATAGGCAGGTATAGGCAGTTTAATGTCCTTCATAGGCAGGTATATGTCCTCCATAGGCAGGTATAAGCAGTTTAATGTCCCCCATAGGCAGATGTATGTCCCCAATAGGCAGGTATAGTCAGTTTAATGTCCCCCATAGGCAGGTAAAGGCAGGTATAGGCAGTTTAATGTCTCCCAGAGGCAGGTATATGTCCCCCATAGGTAGGTATAGGCAGTTTAATGTCGCTCATAGGCAGGTATATATCCCCCATAGGCAGGTATAGGCAATTTAATGTTCCTCATAGACAGGTATAAGCAGGTATATGTCCCCCATAGACAGGTAGAGGCAGGTCGAGGTAAGTATAGGCCAGTTTATGTCCCCATAGGTAGGTAGAGACAGGTATATGTCCCCCATAGGCAGGTATAGGCAGTTATATGTCCCCCATAGACAGGAATAGGCAGGGTTTAAAAAAAAAAGGAATTACCTCTCCCTCACTGCTCCGATGCGCTCTATCTTCTGGCACAGGCGGCATGATGTCATCAGGCCACACAGGCAGCGTGATGACATAACACGCTGCCTGTGCCAGAAACTCCAGTCCTATTGTGGACCAGAGGAGTCACATACAGCTGAAGAGTTCCCTGCCGGTGCCCGTGCCATGGCAGTGCCTGAATGCTGATGGGTAATTCGAGATTCAGCTGTATGCATCTCCTCTGGGATCGCTACCGCCACCCTAGCCATAGCAGCTCCCAGATGCAGATGGTGACTCGGCTTATACTCGAGTATGGTATGTTTCCACAAAACTGTATGTTAACACCAAAACAAATAATATAAGTACCCCAAATTATTAAAACATGTAATGTCAAAACACCTATGGAGAGTATCCCAAATCAGATATAGAGTCATATGAAATCGCCAAAAGACCAGTAAATTGGAAAGATAATAAACAGTAGAGAAAGCCCTCAGAGTATATAAATTATACCAACACACAGACAATCAAAGCTGAATGCAATTGTAAATAAGTAATAGCAAAGTAATAATAAAGCTTTGTCAGCTTGCAGTGATGCGCACATTGGGGCTTTCTTTGACACCTATTTGGTCTGTATCCCTCTTCTATTACTTATTTGCTTTCAGTTAGTGGTTGTCTATGTGTTGGTATCATTTCTGTACTCTGGTGGTTTTCTCTACTATACATTATCTTTATAATTCACTGGTCTTTGGTGATTTCATATAATTCTATATCTGATTTGGGATACTCTAAACAGGTGTTTTGGCATTACAGAACTGGCCTATATGTTTTTGTTTATACATATCTTTTTTATATAAATATTTTTGTGATCTAAATAATATTTACATGTTGTTTTAATACATTGGGATATTTATATTTTTGGTGCTATTTGGGTAATTCACCCCTTTGGCTTGTAGTATTTCTTATGATTGCCCTTATATATAGGTTTGTATAAAACTATGGGCCACATGTATGAAAACTAGTTCTAAAATTCACTTTTTTCAAATTGCAACCAATCAGAGTGCCCCTTTCATTTTTCCAGAGCACTATTTGAAATGAAGCGGGCATTCTTATTGTTCGCTATGGGCAACAAAGTGAGTTTTAGACCTAGACAGTTTTCATACATGAGGCCCTATATGTCAGTCTGCTCAGCTACTCTCTCTCTATAACTTGCTGCTGGCAGATCATATACCATATTCAGTGTGACAGGTTCCCTTTAAATCTATAAGCTGCACACTGTAGAGGAAATTAAATGTTAGGGACTTTACAAAGTTTTCTGCCCTCTATTTTACAACATATGATATTGGGGTTTATGTTATTTTCATTTTTGCATTATTTTGATATCAGAAACATTAATACATGCTCACAGTTAAAATAAAATGTGTACAGTGGTGTTAGATCCTTATGTACAGTACTTTGATAGAGAATTTCACTCCAAACCTAAGCTGTTTGTGCTGACCTCTGATGCCCCCTAATTCACCACCAGGAAATTGTTATCATTGTTATTATGTGCAATGCTACGGAAGCAGTAGATATGTAACCCTGTCACAGTCAGCATCTCTACAAGCCTGCTAGCTTGCATTACTTTACCAGTTTTCGGCTTCCTCTTTCCCAGGATAATACACTCCTACACACAGCTTGAATCAATGTAAGGCTACTGTAATCACATGACTTTATTAACTATCAAGTCATCTCACTAGAAACACAGCGTGTTATTCTTTGTTTGTGCAAGATGTTTAGCTTGTATTAGCTAGACATGCAGCTGACATCAGCAGGGAGGAAGTAAAGGGCTTCAGTAATCCAAGTCTCCTGCCGAAATAAATGGTGCAACGTGCAATGGACTAAAAATGAAGAACAAGTAAATGATTCAAATTTGAATTTCCATGGAACATGTCTTTAGACTTTTTACATTCACTGACAAATTTATCAGGAATAAACAACAGTAATGGATCAATTATTAGTAGATCTATTTTAATGTGGTCTTTCTGAGCCTGAGGAGTCGAAGTGGAGCTGGATTTTCTGTTAGGTAAAACAAGTCCAATATTTCTCAACTTACACCAGTACAATAATAAAAAGTAATTTATGATAATTTTCAAACTAAATAAAATTATTTAAATTAAATAAAAATGTTATCAAATAAAATTAATATATAAATATATAATATCCCAAAAATATAAAAACATCTCCTATAAAATGTACATAAAATGAATATAATCTAAAACTATTTTTACATTAAATACCCGCTGATTATGTTGTTCAGATTTTTACATTTTCAATTTTTTTACTACATTAAATTTGAAATTTATTTTTGCTGCTCTCACCCTTTATTCTACATACAGCAAGAGCCAGCACACCACCAAGCAAGATCAATACCATAGTTTCTATTCACTATTTCCAGCCTATCTGTAGCCTTTATACATGTTTGGAGTATTACCTATGCACCTAATTTGCATAATGCAGCAAACACACAGGCAAGGCACGATGAACTCCATTTATGAGTGCACAAAAACACTTTCATACATTCAGGTGCATTTGACACTGACAAATAGATGTGAAAATGCACTTTGACGTGCCTAGTTCCATACATGTCTCACTTAGTGTAACTTAGAGAAGATGTCAACTTCCTTATGAGATATTTTCTTTAATATGGTGTTGGATTCCCCTTGCTCTTCTCAGAGCCTCTATCTTTTAGGACCATTTTCCAAATGGTTTTAGAATGTGTATGAGCCCATGGTTATTCATTCACAGGGTTCAACAGGCCAAACACTGATGTTGCGCTGAAAAACCTATATTGTATTCAGGTATCTATCTAGAATTTATTAGGCCCTGTTGCAAAAAAGTATAGTCCGCTACCAATTTATAACAGAAACCTAATACAACCGTTTAATTAGCTATAATTAAAGTTATTAATAATAGTGCCACATATAAGAGAACCCACAAAGTACCATAACTTTTTATTCCCCACAAAAATGGATCAATGTTCTTGCACCAATATAACCCCTCCTCCACACTCTGGACCTCATATGGTTATAATAATGCTTGTAGTTCAAATTCCATTTCATTCTAAGATGCTTGGTAGGGTTATAAACTTTCTGCCGGCTAGTAAAGTTTTTCACATGAAATACTAGGGGAGCCATATATGATCGGGTTTTTCACCCTTTTCTGGTGTAAGATGCGCCTAAGTGAGCAGTCTACGATGTCTAATGCGCCTAATGAATGTGTAAGGTGCAATGTTCGTAAGACTCAACACTTTCTAATGCTCCTAACATGAAGGGGTGTTCTAGGGGCGTTCTGGGGGCGTGTCACACCACACTCGTAATATTAGATACTAGTGATGAGCGATTGTGTCAACTATCGTTATCGAGTTGATAGTCGATATCGACAATTATCATGACGATAGTCGATAACAGATTATCGCCGATGACCATTAAAGTCTATGGGAGAGGAACAACAGCTTCATTCTTACACCCAAACAGGGCTGGAGAAGCTGGAATTAACATCCACAACAGTCAAATGGATACGTGCTACATCTTAGGCAAGACAATTAGGTTATAAAAGTCACAGAAAAAAAGTCAAAGACTATTCACTATCCCTATCCTGTACCACAGCATGACCCTTAAACCTGCATGACCCACAAATTAAAAAGTGCCAGAAGGCAGTATTATTTGAACCACCATTTTACTTGAACTGGACATTGACTATACCTGTCCTATACCACAGCATGACCCTCAAACCTGCATGACCTACAGATTAAAAAGTCCCGGAAGAAAGTAGTATTTGAACCAGAATTTTAGTTGAACTGGACATTGACTATCCCTGTCCTGGACCGCAGCATAACCCTTAAATCTGCATGATCCACAGATTAAAAAGTGCCTGAAAAAGGAGTCTTTGAACCACCATTTTAGTTGAACTGGACATTGACTATGCCTGTACTGGACCGCAGCATGACCCTTAAATCTGCATTACCTACAGATTAAAAAGTGCCGGAAAAAGGAGTCTTTGAACCACCGTTTTAGTTGAACTGGACATTGACTATCCCTGTCCTGGACCGCAGCATGACCCTTAAATCTGCATTACCTACAGATTAAAAAGTGCCGGAAAGAGTCTTTGAACCACCTTTTAGTTGAACTGGACTTCTACCTCCTGGACCGCAGCATGCTGGTTGCAATAATCACTGAAGAACAGATTGGCGACGCTGTTCGTTATTCAGATTCACAGGGCATCGACCCAGCGATGACAGGCCTGATGGTCCTGCAACCGACGATCCGCTGGCTTGCGTGTTGTCGCCAGCACTGGAAGGAGCACCTTCTCTCGTACCTCTACCTCCATGTCCTACACTCATCTTTGCTCGCTTACCACATGCAGTTCGCTCCATGTTCAGAAATATAAAAATGTAAAAGGTATGGAAGAGTTTTTGACAGTCTCTTATTGAAAGACGGCAACTCACAGCTATTCTTAAATCACACTAATTTCCAACAGCCAACTAGGATTAGAAACAGAAATGTTTCTGTCAAATATCTGTGAAATGCGGTAACACCAAATCAACAATGTTCTTCCTTTAGTCCCTGAGATTTACAACTGCCCAGTAAGACAAGCAGTTGATAGTTTTCAACAAACTATCGTACAAATGTACAATTAGCGCCAAACTGAGACGCACTGAGTGAAATAGAAGTATTAAAAAGTTATATGGATTAATATGGCGGCCTTCGCACCACTGACTACAGGCGTAATTTACTTTCAAATATGTATAACACAATATGCGTACAACTGAGCTCTATGCGCCAAACAGACGCACAGACTGCCATAAGAGTATTTAAATGTTATATGGATTAATATGGCAGCCTTCGCACCACTGACTACAGGTGCAATTTACTAGGAAATATGTATAACACTATTTGCGTACAACTGAGCTCTTTGCGGCAAACAGAAGCACAGACTTCAATAAAACTATTTATTTATTAAAAGTTATAGGGATAACTTATGCTGGTTTTTGGGAATACTGACACGCAGTGATTGCAATAGAACTGAAAAAACAGAGACAAGTTCACCTCCTATCAGATGTCTGCTGGCCAAAAAAGTGGTAAAAACAATGCTTCTTCAATTCAAGATCACAGAACACACTGAGCTGCAAAATATCTCCCTTCTTTTCAAAAGCCTCTCCTGCTGGGGACCCTTAAGCCCCGCGGCTGCACACAGCAGTAGATATCCTTAAAACTTTCTCTAACTAAATAAGAAGTGAAATTCTCTAATCTAACTCTATTCAAAGCTGTAGGTAGGTGAATGGTTTCTTGTATTAGAAAAGACTATCTCTCAGAGCTGATAGAACAGCTATTGGTTTAAACGCAGACAGACAGGTCTTTCTGTGAAGTGGCATAGACAGAGAATGTGCTCAAACAGGAAATGCAGTTGCATAGATAAAACAAGATCATGTGATTTTTGCAGCCAATGAGATCCATAAACTGCAAAGTGGTGACGTTGTACATCCTTCTCACCCCCCTCTATCCTCGGCCAGCTGATTGGCTGGCCGCCAAAATGACAGGAAGCGCTGAAAATGGCGCAACAGTAATAGATTATCTGTAAGATTACCACCTAAACTATCGCGTGATCAGAAATTTCCGATAATCCTAAAAACCGTGCCAATTTCAACTTTTGCCGATAATATCGCTCATCCCTGTTAGACACATATATGAATGTGGTTCAGCAAAACTCGGCACATTACTGCTTGAACAGGCAGACCTATTTTAATGTGGTCTGCCTGAGCCTGAGGAGTCGAAGTGGAGCTGGATTTGCTGTTGGGGAAAAAAATGTCCATTATTTCTCAACAGTACAATAATAAAAAGTAATTTCTGATAATTATCAAACTATGTAAAATTAAATTATTTAAATTTAATGAAAAATGTTATCATATAAAATTATTATAAAAATATATAATATTCCAAAAATATAAAAATATCTCATATAAAATGTATCTAAAATTAATAGAATCTAAAACTAGTTTTATATTAAATAACCCACTGATGATATTGTTCAGATTTTACAATTTTATATTTTTACTACATTAAATTTGAAATGTATTTTTGCTGCTCTCACCCTTTATTCTACATACAGCAAGAGCCAGCACACAAGAAGTCTAACTGGGACCTGTGGTCCACCGAGTAGGATCAGCACCATAGTTTCTATTCACTGACATGCTATTCTAATGACTTCTATTTTATTTTCAACCTATCTATAGCCTTTATACAAGTTAGGTGCATTATTAATGTGCCAAAGTTTTGTAACGTGCCTAACACACAGACGAAGCGCGTTGAACTTTAGACTCCATTTATGATCGTACAAAAACCACTTTCATACATTCAGGTGCCTTATACACTGAAAACAAGACTCGACAATTCACTTTGACGCGCCATCATGCATTCCTTTTTTGTGCAGTGGGAAATCATGTTGATTTAATCAAGGCCTTGTCAAATTGTTGTGTGTATATTTGGCTTTAGCATTTGAGTATTTGCAAATTAAAGATTAATTTAGAAGACTGTTAAATGTTACTCAATGTTACCATGAGTAATGTCTGGCATTGAACATGGTGATCTCAAGTTTATTTGTACATGTTGTCCTTGGCTATCCATGAAGCTCTTGGTGTTGATGTCATGTTGTGTACAGTTTAGGGTTAGGTTATTGTTTCTTGTTGGAAAGGTATCACACTGCTACATAAAAAGTAACAGAGCAACGTTTTATGACTTATGACTTTTATGACTTATATTTGTTTATGGAGATCTATTGGTTTCGTATGTGCTTGATTTTATATAAATGTTAAAAACATTGCCCTTTTGGTTATGCTGGTCTCCTTCATATTTGACCACTTGCATGTAAATGAATAGAACAATTAATAATAATAATAATAATAATAATAATAATAATAATAATAATCATCTTTTTTATGTAGCACCAACATATTCCGCAGCACTTTACAATATAGAGGGTATAAGCGCAGACAAACCAGTAGTGCAGGAAGTGATGATTGTGTGACAGAATTTGGGGGGTTAACAATTAGGGTTCTTGGTAGGCTTGTCTAAGAAGATGAATTTTCAGAGAACAATTAAAACTGTGAGGGTTGTGAGTGTGCCTGATCACATGGGGTAACATGTTCCAGAGAACTGGTGCAATACGTGCACAATCTTGGAGACAGGATGGGAGGTTCGGATGAGTGAGGTATGTAATATTAGATCAGTAGCAGAGCGGAGAGACCGGGTAGGGTGGTAGACTGAGATGAGGGAGGAGATGTAGGATGGTGCAGTGCTGTGGAGGGCTTTATGGGTGAGAGTGATGAGTTTATGTTGTATTCTGTACTGAATAGGTATCCAGTGCAAAGACTGACACAGGGTAGAGGCATCAATATAGCGGCTGGAAAGAAAGACAAGCCTGGCTGCTGCATTCAGGACAAATTGGAGAGGGGAGGGTTTACAGAGAGGGAGACCAACAAGTAGGGAGTTACAGTAGTCAAGACGAGAAAGAATAAGAGCAACAGTAAGAGTCTGGGTTGTTTCCATAGTGAGAAAAGGACGGATTCTGGAGATGTTCTTAAGGTGCAGGTGACAGGAGCGGGCAAAAGATTGGATATATGGGGTGAAGGACAGATCAGAGTATAGAATAACACCCAGACAGCGGGTCTGCTGCCTAGGAGTTATGGTGGTGCCACACACTGAAAAATAAATAGTAGGGTGGGTTTGGTTAGTAGACGGTGAGATGACTAAAAGTTCAGTTTTAGGGAGATTTAGTTTAAAATAGAGAGGACATGATGTCAGAGACAGCGGACAGACAGTCACTGGTGTTTTGTAGCAGGGCAGAAGTGATGTCTCGATTAAGTTTAGAATTTTTTATTTCATATTATAATTGTGGCATTTTCATAGATAGACCACAGCTGTGATAAATATCCACTAAAGGTGGAGACAGCTATAAGAAGCAATGGTTGATATGTTGCAAATTTCACTTTCAAAACCCATTTTGAGCATGAGCAAAGATTTGACACATCATTCATTTAAAATTCTTTCAAATGTGTCAGATTGTGAGAAATCTAGCAATTGGTATATTAGTGATGGGAAACTGTAGGAGGACAACATGCTGTACTGAGTAAGGAAGCTATGACTGCCCCTCCAGCTGATCGATCTAAAGGGAATGCTAAAAAATCCCTGTCATGCACTCTGGTATCAGTGCTGTACATTGACTAACTGGAGACATATGGCATATTGGGAAACCTGCACTAATGGAACAGAGAACTGCAAATATATTGATTCCTTTAAATAGACCTATTATTATTTTTACTTGATATATACAGGGATGAAACAAATAATAATCATGCAAGGATGTGGGAAAGTCATATTCTCCACTTTTTCCTGTGAATAGTGTTGCACTTTAGTGTCTGGTCAAAGTGAACTTTGATCTGAATCCAAGCTAGTTGATTCAGGTCAGCCTGAATCAAATACTGTTGTGAATATTTTTCATCACTTCCATTCCTATGGCACATTTGGCTTGAAGTGATGTCAGTCCAGAAAAGACGCCTAACCCTAATTAGTGTTGAGCGATTTTTATCGACAAAGTTGAAATCGGCAAGGTTTTTATGGTGATCGAAATTTCCAGATCATGCGATAATTAAGGTTAAAATCTGAGCATCATCTATTAAGATCGCGCCTTTTTCGGCGCCTCCTGTAATTTTGGCGGCCAGCAAATCAGATTACAGAATAGAGCAGGGTGAGATGTGTGTGCGACGTCATGACTGGGATGAGTATGGTTGCGATTGGCTGGAAAAATCACATGACCTCGTTTTACATAGAACAGCGTTTCCTGTTTCAGCCTCAGTGTCTCTCAGCGTCTCATAGGGATAGGACCTGCGCTCTGCCTGTGGCCAAACAGCTCAGCGAAATAGTCTATTTCTGCTATTAGCTGTGATCCTTCCAATTTAGTTAGATTAGAGATTTGAACATTTTATGTAGTTAGCTAGAGAATTTTAAAGCAGCATCTACCGCTGTAAATTCACGGCAGGGGGAGCAAGGGGGGGCCCCCCGCGGGCGAACACAGACAAGCTCTATCTATAAAGAACACTGGATAAAGTTCACCAAGACTTAGTGTAGATATTGTAGTGGAATATCTTTATTATTAACAGTTTGCTATTGAAATATTTCCTGGATATTGGGCAGCCTGAACTTATATTGGATACACATCATTTCTAGTATCTGCAGGTCTCTTTGTTAGCTGCAAAACTCCACTTTTATTATCAGTATAAATTTCAGATAGGTGTTCATTTTCATTTTACCCATTACACCTGTGACTGTTGATATATCCACCTGCAGTTAAATTACAATACAGCAATCTTGTAGTCAGCACAGGTTGTTTGTTGCCAAAAATACCGTGTATCGTACGAAACATCACAGTTACGTGTTTTTTGACTTTTGCGCACCCAGCATTGTTCATTGACGCAGCATCCACGTAAATCTTAAAACAGCAATTCTATATTCACCACAGGTGAATTGAAAGGTGCAAAAAAATACCGTTTATTATACCAAAACATAACAGTTACGTGTTTTTTGACTTTTGCGCACCCAGCATTGTTCATTGACGCAGCATCTACGTAAATCTTAAAACAGCAATTCTATATTCACCACAGGTGAATTGAAAGGTGCAAAAAATACCGTTTATTATATCAAAACATAACAGTTACGTGTTTTTTGACTTTTGCACACACAGCATTGTTCATTGACGCAGCATCTACGTAAATCTTAAAACAGCAATTCTATATTCACCACCACAGGTGAATTGAAAGGTGCAAAAAATACATTTTATTATAACAATACATAATAGTTAATTTTTTTTTTTCTTTTGCGCACCCAGCATTGTTCATTGACACAGCATCTACGTAAATCTTAAAACAGCAATTCTATATTCACCACAGGTGAATTGAAAGGTGCAAAAAATACCGTTTATTATATCAAAACATAACAGTTACGTGTTTTTTGACTTTTGCGCACCCAGCAATGTTCATTGACGCAGCATCTACGTAAATCTTAAAACAGCAATTCTATATTCACCACAGGTGAATTGAAAGGTTCTGTGACTTTTATAACCTAAGTGTGTTGCCTAAGATGTAGCACGTATCCATTTGACTGTTGTGGATGTTAATTTCAGCTTCTCCAGCCTTGTTTGGGTGTAATAATGAAGGTGTGGTTGCTCTCCCATAGACTTTAATGGTAATCGCTCATAATCGATGCTCACTATCGAAAAACCTTATCGATAGCGGCCGACTATCGACTATCGCTCGATCTCGATAGCCAACGCAATCGCTCAACGCTAACCCTAATCCCAATTAAGGGATAGGTCTAGGGTTAGGGTTAGGACTAGGGAGAGAGTAAAAAAAATTAGGGTATGGGACACCCTGAATGAATATTTTTTACAATTCAAGTTTTAAAAGTTTTTACAAATTTGGTCAAACCAGAGTCAAATCGAACAGGGACAGATTTTCACAACGCTAGGAAGAGAACTTAGGCTGATAGTGCATTCACACACCTCAGCAGCGTGCACATGTCCTGTACAGAGCTGCTGGCACTCCATGTGCTGCTACACATCACAGGATTCATTTTGGATTTTTAGTGGATTCATAAAATATCAGATGGTACCCTGTGCTGCATAGACAGCAATAAAAAATATGTGCTGTTGTCTACATGGATTTTTTACCGTCCGTTTAAAAATCCGGCAGAATCTGCAACATGTTGTATATTCTGCAGGATTCCACCGAATTGCCGTCGGATTCCCATACATTCAATTGTATGAGGCCGATGGCAAATCTGAAAACTAACTGCAGCATTTGCGCACATCTGTGCCAAAAAACGCGGTCTAGCAAATGTTAAAATGCTGTCGGATTTGGACATTTGCTGTGTAGACCTAGCCTGACAGTAATTTATTCAGGGTAACATGTCTCCAAAATGCTCCATCCAGTAAAACATACTGTAAGTGTGTTGTGCCTCTTCATGCTTTTGGGTGTACAGAATAGCCCCAGAGCCTTCTATATCACTTAGGACTTCTACATGAGGCCTAATACTAAATTCACACAGCTGTTCTGTGACCATTAGACGTTCAAAACTAGCATAGTCAGAACTATTGCAAAAACATCATTTTACTTCTAAAACTGTAGCTAATACACATAACTGCTAGCTGTTAAGCTATAACTGCAGCAGATATATAAATGAATACAACCTGTGATACAATCATACTTACTGGGATTTCTTCTAATTCTGAAAAAGAAAGTTTAGTACTTTTTAAACGTCCATGCAGGGATGCAGAATCATCAGCACATATGTGCTCTCGAATGGGACGTTTCGAAGGTAACGCCTTCTTCTTTGGGTTTGCGCAGTAAGTAGTCACGTCTATATATAGCCACAATTGCACATAGTCGAGACGCGTTGAACTTTAGTCTCCATTTATAATCACACAAAAACCACTTTCATACATTCAGGCGCATTATACACTGAAAACGAGAGTCAACATTTCACTTTGAAGCGCCTTCCTTCATACATGTCTCCATTTAAATAATTTAATTTTATATAGTCTGATAATAATCAGAAATTATTATCATTATTGTACTGGTGTAAGTTGAGAAATAAGGGACATTTTTTTGCCCTAATGGCAAATCTGACTCCACTTCGACTCCTCAGGCTCAGACAGAGGTCTGCCTGTTTGACCAGTAATGCACCTAGTTTTGCTGTACCACATCCATATATGTGTCTAATATTACGAGTGTGGTGCGACATGCCCCCAGAACATCTCCTCATGTTAGGCACATTAGAAAGTGTTGAGTCTTATCAACAATGCACCTAACACATTCATTAGGCGCATTAGACATCATAGACTGCTCACTTAGGTGCATTTTACGGCAGAAAAGGGTGTAAAACCCGATCCTACATGTCTCCCTATGTTTGGGTTAGGGTTTTTTGCAGGTTAATTCATTATTCTGCAGTGCAGTGGGGTTCAAAGTGCAGAATTACTTCTGGTCAGACATCCCATTCAACATCACTTCCAGTTATCATAATATAGTGTTTATCCCTATGTTAGGATAACTGGAAGTGACGTTGAAGTGATGCTGAACTGGGAGCACTGGTAGACCAGCAACAATGTGGAATGGTATAAGTTAACCAATAAAAATCAGTTATAAATCATAACTTCCAATTTTGGGCCACATTTATGAACCTGTTTAGGTCTAAAATGCACTTTTTGCCCATAGTAATCTATGGGCAAAAGAGTGAGTTTTAGACCTAAACAGGTTCATACATGTGGCCCTTAGAGTTAATTTTTGTGAGATTTTTTCCAGTATTAGATTTGAGTCAGTCTGAACTAAATCATTGAGATTTGACATCAACCTGAATCTGAAGCACAATAATCTAAAATATGCTGTTCCTCATAGAATAACATGGCGATGTGTATGAGCTGTTTTATAAACTGAATAGATCTATACTATAGCATTCATGTATTTGCCATGTTTCTTTTCTTTCATCCTGTTATAGTTGAAAGACAAACAATGTCCATAGTCAGCTAAATCAGATACCAGAGCAGCACATATGTTGAATAAAACACAAAATACAATACACTTAATCGATGTAAATAGCTATGTGATGAAACCACTAGAGGGAAGTAGTAAGTTAATTTACAAAAGAAAGCAGCGTGTGACAGTGTTTGGCACTGCAGATGAATTATATTATAATGGCTCATTGTTGAGTCTGTGTCGCGTAGAGCTAATAAGCTTTATCCTGTCACTTCATGAGTAGATTAAGGGCAGGGGGGCCGGTAGAATTTTTGGCAATACAAATTACAAAGTTATCATTCACAAATGTGAATTTTATTTATTTACATAATAGTTTTCATTCCAAAATGATTTTGACAGCACAAAATCAACAAAAATGACCAATACATTCCAACAGTGGTGGCCCCAGCCCTCTCTAGTACATTGAGATGGTCTTAACCCAAGCATGGAAATCCAACTGTGTCACCAATTACCTAAGGCTTTATACATGTTGATGCGAATAATAAATTGTCACAGCCAGGTCCTAGTAGTAGTGAGAAATAGAAGATTCTAGAAACAAGGGAGTTGAAGTCATATTTGGCTCAAACTTATATTAAATTGAGGGACTTCTACATCAGTTTAAAGTAATCTACTGTGGTACATGGAGAGCTATTTGATACATGTGTAGCTGAAAGTACCAGAGAGGGAGCTACTCTGCAGCACTGGCTACTAGAGAGTGGTCCTCTATGATCTCCATATGTCCTGCTTTATGAACAAAGAAATGGGTTGTCCTAATGAGATGAAACTTCTAACCTACAAAGCAGTGCAGACAAAACCGTTAACATGTATTTTATTAGTGCAGTGGACCAGAAAAAGTTGTTGTTTTTCACACAAATTACCTTTTTTTGTGCATTTAACATAAATTCTCTCATCCTCTTGTTTGCTATGTGCAGCACCACTATTTCCAAAGGTACACAAGCAGCTATAGCGCTAATGCAGCATTTTAATGCTGGCTGCAGCATTATGGGCAGGGGAAAATGCTCTGGCGTTAAAGCTTCTGTATGGGATGTAATAATATTGCAGCTATCCCTGTCACACAGAGCACTTCAATTGCTCTAAATAGCTGTTTTCAGATGAACGCAAATTAACTGTCAGGACATTGAAAACACTCTGATCATTTTAAACACTATATTTAGTCACCCACTGTGAAAACCCTACTGAAGCTATTGCTGAGCTGATAAAGAACAAGTGTAGAAAGTACCATCAGCCTATGTAAGACACGCTGCAGAGAACAAACCCTCTTTCCCTTATTAGTTTTCCTGTATTTTTCTAATGTACAGTTGACTTCAAGGGGATATAAAACTTGCAGTAATATCAGAATCACTGGGAATAAAAGTGAAGTGTATGGATATAAAGTTTTTCACTGCTTTATATTATCAAAACGCTCCTTTAGTTTAAGCAAGATTTTTCAGTAATGCAAGGGTCGCACCCATTGCCTCCTATTTATTTTCTTTGAATTTAATTAAAATTCAAGCCCTTTGGTTTGAGTTGGCTTTGGATTTTTTAGCAAATTAAGTTGAAGGCTATGTAAGAGATTTTTGAGGGTTAATTTTCCAGTCTAGTGACTCAACGCTCCTGTTGTGGCCTAACCTCTTGTCTAGCACCTTAACCTTAATTTAGGGTTAAGGTTACAATTATAGTTCGGGATAGGGCTAGAGAAAAAATTGGGGGTTGGGACATCCCCATTGTGAATTGTTTCAAAAGTTCATTTGAACCCATCTTGAACTAAATAGGGCTCTATTCGAGCAACACTACGCTACATTGTAAAGTACATTCTCAGCAACACTAACAGAATTTTTTTTAACATGATTACCACCCTTGACTATGTATATCTACCAATGTTTGCATGCTGCACTTATAAAAATCTGCACCAGCAAAGGTAACCCACCAGCTACTGTTATGGCGTCATTGCTAGGAAATAGGTGCCCATGCAGTCTATTGCTCATTGGCCTAAGCAGATAGAAAAAGACATCAAATCCATAATTAATGTCAATGGGTTGATTTTGTTCTTCTTTTGCACTTCTCCATTAGATGCAATTTTGTCAGATTCCCCTTCTGCTGCATTTGCCACGCAACAACAAAATTCATCAGATATTGTCGGGAAGGGTCAAACTCTATTGCCTTGCAAAGGGGCAAAGCCAGCAGGGATGTGCAGTGTAAGCCCAAAGTAATCCAGCTTCATTGGGCCCTACACAGTCTCCTATCCTTCTCAAAAAAACTCTGATAGTTGTTGCTGGTCAGCAGGATTAATCTGAGACCCGTAATTTGGATCTAAAGCCATTTTTGAGATTGCAGATTCTGCAGCACTTGAAGCTTGGGCCTTGATCTTTAGTCTACTGTTTATCCCACGGTACTGCAGTTCAGGATTCTGTTGTCAATTCTCTAGGAATAAGGTATTTGCTACTTGTGCTTTTGTCTATAACCTTATTTATCCCACACAGTGAATAACGTAAAAAAAAATAATAATGATATATACCCAACTCCAAAACTGCTTTGCCTCCCCAAAAAATTAGAATAAAGAATTGAACCCCTAAAAAATGGTGTAATTGTGATTTTCTCCATTACACCTACTGTTCTCTAAATACATTATATGGTACCATTAACAGAATTGTCCAGGTCCATCTTTATTAAAATATATTAATGCTGCAGTGGCCATGTAAAAAAAAAAAACTTTATCCTCATTTCCATTCCAGCAATACTGTCATGTCACTGGGTCTGCCATTTACTTCCACTGGTAGCAGGCGGATGGTCACCACTAGAGCCGCTATCTGACATCCCCGCTCCAAGCAGTGAAGAACTCTGAACAGTGATGTTAGGCAGTGGAATGATACTGCGACAAAAGTGAAGTTCCGACTGCTGCCAGTAGAAGTAAATGAAAGACCTAGTGATAGGATTACATCGCTGGAATAGAGATGAGGACCAAGGTGACTATGGGGCTTTTTTATTTTTTTTTCAATGCAGCAGTCATTTTTATTGAAAGATGGACCTGGACAATCAATTGCTCCACAAGAAACAAGCCTTCAAACAGCAATGGAGATGGAAAAATAAAGTTATGGCCCTTGGAAGCCAGAGATAAATACAATGGAAACAGAAATTGATGCAGCAGGAAAAATCAATGCAGCACCACTTATTACAGCCAAAAAGATATAAACAAATGTGAAAGTATATATTATAAATCACAGAAGAAAATGGCTCCCAAAAAACGTAAATATAATTATTTGATTAAAAATGATAACCAATTGGCAACCATACGTTATTGTATAAATCAACTCACCTAAAGACCTGGTAGAAATCCAGTGTTGAGATTTTAAGATGTGGTATGTCACATCCCTCAAGGGAGTTGAAAGGTTAAAAATAAAAAATTGTAACAATATCCAATCTCACTCCATTATAATCCTATACACTAGGTCCTGGTCCTAAAAGGGCTACCCCACAGATAATCAACGTAGATAGATCCTTTCAATGTCCTAAGTTTGGGACTTAAAGGGGTTTTGCCACAATCTTATTTCACACCTCCTGTATCCAGCTCTTCAGCTCTGTGTGCTCAGAAGGGGGTGTGTGATTTGCTTGAATTGCATATCATGTGATCCAGCAGGATGACATCACCATGTATGTCCTCTCTTTAGTCAAAGAAAGGTCTGTTTATATATAGAGCTGTGAGTAGCTCAGAGGTAACATTTTTGTTTCACAACACAAGAGTCCTAGGTTCAAATCCATGAAGGAACTTAACCTGTAGATTTTTTTTCCTCTTTATTAATGACATATCTCATTGAGTTTTTTTTTATTTTTTTATTTGCACTGTTTGACTTATTAGTAGGGAGTCCAAAGGACAGGACTAGAATGACAGCACCCGGGGTTTGAACACTCAGTAGCTACCTGAGAGGAGAAGTGATGTCTGAGCATGTGCGACCAGGACTGAGGAACTCTGGGCCCTGGTCGTATCCCCTGGAGATGAACTGTAAACAATGGATCACTAAAGGAGCAGTTGAAACAAAAACGGTGCAGAATTTTTAATAATGATGAATGATGAAAATGTTTATTATTTAATTTTCAATCTTCGCACGTCAATTTTACTTTGTGGCAAATGCGTATCGTTTAACATTTCAACAGACTCATTTGTGCAAATTGCGGCTCATAGCATATCATTGGTAGTGTGTGTAATGCTCCTATTGAGGCGCATTGCACACAGAGGCACATAACATATCATTAGTAGTTTATAGGCGAAAGTAATGATATGTTATGTGCCTCCGTGCGCAATGCGCCTTGAAAGGCGCATTACATACACTACCAGTGATATGCTTTGTGCCGCAATTTGTGCAAATCTTGACACATAGCATATCATTGTAGTGTATGTCATGCGCCTATGTGCCACGATTTGCAGCATATAGCATATCATTGGTAGTGTATGTAATGCGCCTATCGAGGCGCATTGTGCACTGAGGCGCATAACATAACATAACATCATTACCAGTTTATGTAATGCGCCTATCGCCTATAAACTAGTAATGATATGTTATGGATCAACACTTTAACACTTTAGCAACACTTTAACAAATGGGCTGAACTGGATGGACGTATGTCTTTTTTTTGACCTGACAAACTATGTAACTATGTAACTATGCACCTCGATAGGCGCATTACATACACTAACAACGATATGCTATGTGCCGCAATTTGCACAATGTGCCTTTTTTGGAGCATTATGTTTACTATGCAAGGTATACCTGATGCCAGATTTTTGAGAGGATCGTACTTTCAGGCGCACTTTACACTGATTTAATGCTCCTAAAAACTATTAAAATAGCATGTCGAATGCGATGTAGAAAATTTATATTTACTCGAATGAACAGTAAAATGTTCGGTTCGGCTCTAGTCCTAAAAAATCAGGAAGTAACTTTTCTCGAACGGTTCGATCAACACTATCTATTACCTTCAGTGGTCCGTTTTTCCCTCTTATGTCTTCCCACCTATGTGCTTCTTACATTTTCTGTATCTGTGTTGGAAGTAACATTTGCCTTATTTGCCTAAAGAACCAGAATACCTTATCCAGGCCCTGGCTAATTATCTGTGTAGCTGGATCCTCTGTAAATGGTGAAAGGATATTCGCTCATCTCACAAGCTTTTATCTCTACCTGGTACCCTATTGCAGAGAAAGCTGCAGAGAAAGAAATACTTGTGTTGTGCAACTATCTCTCTTCTCCTGGTACCTAGCATATACAGTATGTCCATGTAAAACATAGAACATGGAGTGAACAATAGGAAGGGACTGTAAATGGAAGGAGGCTAGCACTCCAGGAGCAGGGAAAAGGCGAGGGAGCTAAGAAACTTCAATTGCATCATGGGATTTCTAGTAGAAATGGATAGAGCTATGGTTGAATGTGCTACATCTTTAGCACACATACTGCATCACTCTTTAGGGAATAGGAGGGTGATAAAAATGCAAAGTACTTGCATTTTGTTTTAAATGCAAGATTTTAAAATAAGGAACTAAAAATAGTGTAAATAATGTATGGTGTAATTGTTTTTATATGTAACATGACGATAACAAGAAGCATTGTGCTCCAACCTCTTTAAGCATAGAACACATGTAAAAATAATTTTAAAAATCCTAGCAGTTTCTCCCTTTATTCTCTAGTTTCATTTGATCATATCAGGAGATCATCTATTTATCTACTTCTTCCTCTCTTAGGGTAAGTTCACACAGTTTAATTGCGGGGCATACAGTATGCCCCACAATTACACCGGGTCTTCGGGAGTCGCGCTGAACGGCGTGTACTTCCGCGACACGTGGGGGCCGACAGCCTGCCGGCCCCATAGACATGCAATAACATGTCACTTATCAATGTGATCATATTGTACGCCCGGGGAGAGGAGGCATAATCTATGAGAACTGTGGATTACCGTAATGATTAGGGCACATTTCGCTCTTATTAGAGCGCAGTAAGCTCGCATTACGTGGCGAAATGCGCCCCAAAATAAGCCTGTGAACAAACCCTTAGTCCTATATCTGGCTGTAAGATACTGCAGCACCCCCAATGCTCTGTATGAGAGACACAAAATATGTTAAGCTCCACCCCTGGTCATGCCCTCCAAAAATGGAAGCGATCAGGAGAACATTTTTACTTTATAATTTGCAAGATTTATACAAGACTGTTCATTTTATTACCATGCAAATATCCCCACTGTGTTACAAACACTGTAGGCAAGGTATAGGTCCCCCTAGGCAGGTTATAGGCAGGTATAGGTCGTTATAAGCAGGTATAGGTCCCCCTAGGCAGCCTATAGGCATGGTATAGGTCACCCTAGGCAGGTTATAGGCATGGTATAGATAGTTATAGGCAGGTATAGGCCCCCTAGGCAGGCTATAGGCAGTTATAGGACCTCTAGGTAGGCTATAGGCAGGGTATAGGCAGGTATAGGCCCTATAGGTAGGCTGCAGGCAGGGTATAGGCAGGTATGGGTCCTCTAGGTAGGCTATAGGCAGGGTATAGGCAGGTATAGGTCCTTTAGGTAGGATGTAGGCAGGGTATAGGCAGTTATAGGTCCTATAGGTAAGCTGTAGGCAGGGTATAGGCAGGTATAAGTCCTATAGGTAGGCTGTAGGCAGGGTATAGGCAGGCATAGGTCCTAAAGGTAGGCTGTAGGCAGGGTATAGGCAGCTATAGGTCCTATAGGTAGGCTGTAGGCAGGGTATAGGCAGGTATAGGTCCTATAGGTAGGCTGTAGGCAGGGTTTAAAACAAAAAAAAACACTTACCTGGCTCCCTGCTGCTCCGTCTCCCTCGCCGCTCTGCCTCCTCGCTGTCCGACCTCCCGCGCGGTCTCCTGCATCTTCTCGGCACAGGTGTGTGATGTCATCAGGCCGCCCGGAGTCCACTGCGGCGCAGGGAGCGCTCGCTCTCTGCGCCGCAGTGGTAACTCTTCACTTGTATGCGCTCCGGAGGAGTCGCACACAGGGGAGGAGATCGCTGACAGTGCCCGGGCCATCGCAGTGCCCGGACACTGTCAGCTGTACTCGGCCTTCAGGAGGAAGTCGCATATAACTGAAGCGTCCCTGTCGGCGCACGGGCCATCGCAGCGCCCGAGCGCCAACAGTGACTCGGGTATAAGCCGAGGGGGGATTTTTCACACATTTTGTGTGGAAAAACTCGGCTTATATCAGTATATACGGTATATATATTATTATTTTTATTTTCATTTTTTTGAAGGGGCAGTGTTCCTTTAATACTTTATACTACATGGAAAATGAAAATTCCTTTGCTTGGATAATATCAAACTGTACTGTAGTTTCTTAGCAAATAAATCATAAAAATAATCTATATTTCTCTATAGGGTCTGTTGCCTTCTTAGGAGGGACTCTTATGGAATAGCTCCTTTGGTTATAAAGCACTACATGCTCCTATTGCTCTATTGCCATTTTGTGTATGTCCATTGGACTGAATGTTGGAAAATGATAAAAAAACAAATCTCCTGGCTGTTATGTCACTTTGTTTATGGCCTTTAAGAATATGATGTTCAGTATGACTAATTCTGACTATTAAAATTAATCCATGATTTCAGCACGGCTACCAAATGTAAGTAAGTTAATGCAGTACAAGTCTAAATGTCATATCATGCTGCAATGCAGACACTTCTCGCACAGCCTGGTTTGAATTACTACTATGTATATTTTTGACAGGCTAAGATGAATGCGCACATATCCCATTTTTTTACCACGCATTAATGCAGTATTACAGCTACAGTTTATCGTTTTATTATTCCAATTACAGAGATTTGTGGGCAGCAATGTATTGCACTTACTGTATGAGCTCTGCAGTGATGTGCTTGTATATGCAATACTGAGACCTGCTTTGACCTACTTTTCTATCAATAAAGACAGCTTTACTGAAAGCAAAGAGAAATATGTTCCTAATTTTCATCATCAGTAACAAAAAGTGGAATTTAATGATTGACTTAATATCTAGCATCTATAGCACCTGAGAAATACCACTGCAATTTGTTCAATTGTGTCTTTTTATTAAACAGATTTTTTATAATATTGTAGCTATTCAGACAGGAGTGTAACTAACAAACTAAGGGTATATCAAAAGTTGCAATGGGTTTACATTCTACCACAATGACCTTCAACATCAAATTTAGTATTTTGGATATGAGATGCTTAAAAGGGTTTTCTCACCATGCAGTTTCACAGAGCCACAGGCAGCTTTGAATCAGATATGCTGTTTAGGCTGTGGATGGGTCTACAGCAATGATTGACACATCAGCTCTGCTGTTCCTAGCTATTCCTGTTACACTTTAAAAATCTCTTGCACTCCTGTCAGTATTACACTGGCTGCAAAGCTTTTAAGAGTGTTTACTTAGCTAGATGAGGTTTTGTAGCTACAGATAATACTATGCAGGCAGGGATGTATATACATATCTCTCAAAAGTGAGTACACCCCTCACATTTTTGTAAATATTGTATTATGTCTTTTCATTGGACAACATTGAAGATATGACACTTTGATACAATGTAAAGTAATCTGTGTACAACTTACATAAAAGTATAAATTGTATGTGCCTTCAAAATAGCTCAGCACATAGCTATCAATGTTTAAACCACTGGCAACAAAAGTGAGTACACCCCTCACATTTTTGCAAATATTGCATTTTATCTTTTCATCGGACAGCACTGAAGATATGATGCTTTGATACAATATTAAGTAGTTAGTCTACCGCTTGTATAACAGTGTAAATTTGGTGTGTCCTCAAAATAACTCAACTTATATATCACAAAAAATCCTAAAAATTTAGAATAATAACCAAATGTGAGAAAGGGTTATAGAGTTCGAACCCTCATGTACTAAGGAAAATGTGAACATGGAAAGGGCATCTTTCATCCACTGCCTTTTGAAATACACATAACACCTAGCAATCCACCTTAACTGGCATCTTAAAATCTTTGACTGTCCATCCTTATTTAACTTTAAAGTTTATATTAATTTTGGTCAAATTCACTGATAGTTTGGTATATTTCTGAATAAGCTTATTGGACTCCTAAACAACTGTATCTGTACTACTGAGAGTGCACGAACACTGAGCTTCCTGCCTAATGACAGGCTAAATGTCATGTGAAAGACCTTTTCCGCACCATCTCTCTGTCACTGCTCATTGTAGGATAAGGGAGCAGAACACACTCAAGCTGAAGACATTTAGACTCTTGTCAGAGTAGGAACAGATTGACTCATAGCAGCTCTGTGATCATGCAGGTGATACTGAGTTGCCTGAAATCGCAAGTAAACTATTGGATTATTAGGGATGACCACGGATGACCATGATCGCCATGCCCACATTTTCTTATGCACGTTACTCACGTTACTGTGATATCACAGCTTCCATGTTTACTTAGATTATAACAAAAGCCACTGAAAAGCTCTCAACAAAAATTGTTTTGTGCCAAGTTATCAATGTGCAATTTATTAGTTTTACCTTTGCTATATCTGAAAACTAAGAGAGGACTCAAGTATCGATAATTCTGAATTCACAGACTCTTTGTAATGTGAATGAATCAGCTAAGCTTTCTCAGGTTTTCTAATAATCTAGAGGGCACAGGTTTAGTACAATAATTTACAGAGCACTTACAATACTCCTGAGACCACTAAATGTGTACGGTTACACCCATTAACATTGCTTTAGTAGGGCATCTTACTGTCTGGTGACAAATAATCTTTAAGTAGGTCTTACTTCTTAGTTGATTATATAAATTTGATGAATAATGCAGGTTTAATTCTAGTATAAAAAGCAAGGGAATGGCCTATTGACAACCAAGCTGCTTTCCACCTTCTGTCAGCAAAGTGTCAGTCGAGTTTTCGGATGTGCATCATTTGATCATTTGCAGTTTGGTGCACTGCATAATTACTTTAAAGGAATACTCCCAACTTCAGCATTTATCCTTTGCCATATATGCCCGTGCCCAAATTGGTAGGGGCCCCCATCTCGGGAACCCCTATTGAGAAAAACCCCTTTCTTGGCCCACTGCCTTTTGATATGTTAAAATGCAGTAGTGGCCACATTTGTATGGGGACCGTTTATTGGAAGTCTTGGGAGTTATGAAATAAGTCAAGTACTGCCATCACTCCTTTCAAATGTACACAGTTCAGGCAGGCTAAAAATTTTAAATGATAACACCACTTTCAGCTGGAATTAGAAATAAGTAATATATTGTATGGACTCTCAGTTAGTCAAAAGTTGTGTCTCCTAATGTCTAAAATATGCATGCTTGACTTAGCTGAGGATGCCTGTAATATACCACTACTAGACATTTATATTACATTATATTACAGGTTTATTTTCCATGTGAACACTAGGGACAACATGTCAGAATAGGGGTGCCACCACACCAATTGTAAGGCGCATTAAATGAGTGTATAGTGGGCCCAAATGTATGAACCTGTCATATGTGGCTTCATAAATCTGTGTGGTTGCTTTTGTTAGCCTTACCTATCTTAGGCACATAATTTTGGGTTTCATATCTTAGCACATAGCAACAAAACTAAAGTGCTCAACTAGTCATGCGGGCTAAGCGGCATTGTTTTGGTTCGAGGTTCATACACATATACAACAGGGTTCTAACAGTTTTTTGGTGCAAAATACACCAAAAAGGTGAGGGAAATCTGACATGTCCTTAGATTGGCATTTTTTATTTTTTTGCCCCCCAGGCATTTTTTGGGGAACCGTCTCTTTAACATTTATCAGATCTACTGCCATCATGTTTTAGAGTAGGAATTGCTAAGCAGATTGATATATCGTTTTGTTGGGAAAGATTGAGCAGAACTTGTAATTTACTAATTTAAAGGGCTTATGTGAGAAATCCAAAAAATAAAAGCATATAATGAAGGAATACTAAGTATAAACAGTAAAAATCTGTCACAATAAAGTGTTTAAACTACTTACAAACACTGTTATATCCCATATTATTCTCCTCACTAGGCTAGTGGGTGGAGCTAAAGTTAATGATTCGTTGAAGTTACTTTTCCCAAAAAACCCCCTTTCCTCCTCGAGCATAGATTCTTATATTGTACACACCACATTTATTGGTATAGAGCAATATAGATTACATTTCCCACAAAAGCCACTTCCTCCCAGCTGAGCTATAGATTCGATATACTATGTACACACCACATTTATTGGTATAGAGCAATATATATATATATTGCTCTATCAATAAATGTGGGTGTACAAAGTATATCAAATCTATAGCTCAGCTGGGAGGAAGGGCTTTTTGGGGGAAATTAATCCTGAAACAGCACGTCTAAAACTTTAGCTCCCCCCCTACCCCCGTGAAAAATATTAAATAAAATTTAATATAATTTTTTAAATAATATATAAAAATTTAATTTAAAAAGGCTTAAAAAATAAAGGTTACATTTTTAATTTTTTTGGAAGAATCAACAACAAGTAACACAAATGTGAAGTGGAAAAAAATTTATTGGGTTTTAAAAATTTTTTAAAAAAAAAAAACGAAAAGTGGGCGTAAAAAAATTATTCAGCTCCCTTAAGTTAATATTTGTGGCCACCTTTTTTCTGTGATTACAGCTGCAAGTCGCTTGGGGTATATTTTTCACATCAAGAGACTGAAATTCTTGCCCCCTTTTCCCTTTTTGGAAACAGCTGGGCTTATAAAAGGTTGGATGGGGAGGTTTTGGGAAAAGCATTTTTCAGCTCTTTTTTCCCCAAACCGATTGGATTGGGCTGGACTTGCTTGGCATTTAACACCTGGGGCGTTTATTTTGAACCTTCCCTTGTAGATTTTGCTTTATGTTTGGGATCTGTCTTGTTGGAAGATAAATCTCCATCCCAGTCTAGGTCTCTTTCAGACTCCAAAGGTTTTGTTTCCAGAATGGTTTGATTTGGCTCTTTCCATCTTCAATCAAATTTTTAACCTCTTCCGCCCTGCTGAAGGAAAGCCCAAACCAAAAGATTGCCCCCACCGTGTGGAATGGGGGTGGTTTTTAGGGGGATGGCCCCGTTGCTTTTTTTGCCCAAAATACTTTTTGCATTTTGGCCAAAAGTTGGTTTTGTTTTCATTACAAGAGCACCTTGATTACACACGGGGGATTAATTAACATCATCATCATTTTGGGAAAAAATAGATCATTAAAAAAGTTATTGTATTATATAAAAAATTATTTTAATATAAATAAACAAATTTTTTTTGAACAGTCTCCCCCCTTTTCCCGCGACCGTCTCTCACCACAAGCCCTTTAGGGTGACTAGCACAGCACCTCAATGATGTCAGAAAAAATAACCGGAAGTAACTCAAGTCTGTCCTACCCCTGTTCTGCTTTTTAGGCAGGGTTTTTTAAGGAAGGAGTCCGGTGGCCATTTTCTTCTGCTTTAATGATTATCCCCTAGACAAAATAAGCAGACTTTTTTAATTAATGGTATTTGGGGCTTTTTTTCTTTAAACATTTATTTTATAATTTTATTTTTTCTTTTCCTGGAACCCTTTTTCAATTTCTGCTTATTCTGGTTAAAGAGTATTAAAGCTTTTATAGGATTGCCCCCAAAGTCCACTCATAAAAAAAAGACTTTCAATCAATGAAAGAACTGCCTACTGGGACCTTAACCAGAAAAACGGGTAATTAAATGAAAAACCCAAATTTTGTAATTTTTTCCAAAAAAAACTATATGTCACTTTCCTGCTCCTCCTGACCCAACAACATCACCAGCAGACAAAAAAATTTTTAAAAATACAGGCAGCCCCCCGATTTCGTCTTTCCGACTTACGCCCCCCCTATTTTACGAAGGGGGGACCGGCCATTAACCGGGGGCAGCGACAACGTCCGGGGGGCCTGTCAGCAATCTTTGCCCTGTAACGCGACCCTAGGAGCAATACACTGACTCTCCGGTCCCCATCAGGTCCGGGCCGCCATTCCCGGGCACCGGCGGGGATTGCTTCCTAAATGCGACTCCCCCGGAGCGCAACAGCGGAATACCATTTGGGGCGGGGCGACCTGCCTTCGTGGCCTGATGAATCACCGGCCTTGCAGGGAAAACAAGCCGGAGGTAGCAGCGGGGGAACGGGGGGGCTGGGTAGATCTTGGGTTTTTTTTTTTTAAATAAGCCCTATCTATACCTACCTATTGGGGACATAACACCATGGGGGACATAACAAAATAGGGGCCTATACCGCCTATGGGGGGCATAACTGCCTAAGGGGGGCATAAAAAACCTATTGGGGGCCTATACCGCCTAGGGGGGACATAACTGCCTATGGGGGGGCATATCTACCTATGGGGACATAACTGCCTCTACCTGCCTCTGGGGGACATAACGGCCTATACCTGCCTAGGGGGGACATATACCTGCCTATACCTGCTATGGGGGACCTTTAGCTGCCTATACCTGTTATGGGGGACATAACCTGCATGGGGGACATATCCTGCTATGGGGGACCTATAACCTCCTCTTAGGGGACATATACCTCCTTACTGCTAGGGGGACATATACCTGCCTATACCTGCTATGGGGGACATATACCTGCCTATAATTACACACCATACATATACACCATACATATACACCCTACATGTACCAAATGAATTGGTTCCGACTTACATACCCGTATGTAACCCGGGGGCTGCCTGTATTTAATGTGACAGGTTCCTTTCAAGTAACAGTTTGTAGTTCCCTATACAGGTATTTTTTTTGGTTATCATTTGTACCATTTTTAAATTTCCCTAAAATGGGGGACCCTTCCTAGACACTCAGTAATCAAATTAAGTGGTCAAGGTTTTATACCTTTTAACTTACATGTTATTATTATTATTATTATTATTATTATTATTATTATTAATAATAATAATATTTATATAAATGTAGTTGGCAAATTTGTTTACAATGAAACTGGGTAAGTAGCTTTATTCCACTTATTTTAATTTGATTCTTTTTCTATTCTTCTAGAAACAGTTACAATTGTTTTCTTTATATAACCATACTATAACAACACAGTTTATTTTTCTATTTTCATGTTTACTTGTATGTACAATTTAAAAATGAAATAGTTTATATATTTTTAAAATATATTAAAAAATATATTTGGAAAAACAACAACCTTTTATTTTTCTTCCTGCAAGCAATAGATGTCTTTGAAAGTACTGTTGAACGGCTCTCATTTATCCACCATTTTTACCTCTAATTAACACATGGAAGAACACAGTACACTCCTTTGCTTACCTTCATCTCTTACATTGATTAGTGTTGGCTAGCTTCCCAGCAGTATTATAAAGAAGCAGAATCTTTCGACTTTTTCTGTCCCCCGGTTTTGAAAAAGCCTCATATAGAACATTTATGTCCCCTGGGATTCTTCCACTGATGAGAGCCCCAAATTATTGAACTGTGGTCAGTGATAGATTCATTTTCTTTTATCACAAAAATAACTTGCTAAAGAAAAGGAAATAACAGAGATAAGAACATATTTAGGAAAGATGGGAAGATGGAAAAGAAAACAGTGTTTTATTGACTTATTTATTGTTATCTTCTCTGCCAAGAATAACACTTGCCAATTTACTTTAATATAAAGAAAAAAATGCCACTAGTACTCAGGTTTTTACAAACTTTTTGGAGATAAAACACCTCAAGCCATGTCATTGAAGGATACCTTAAATAGCAGATTAAATTGACTAGGACCGGAATACTTATGCCCAGTCAAAAAACTTTAACTTGTTAAACATTACTTTAAAGGAGTTTTTAATTTTTTTAAAATATTTTTCTGTACGGTGCCTTTAAAAATAAAAAAACGTATTAACACCTCTCCCCTCCCTAGATCAGCATTTTGCGCTTCCACACTATCCGATGGTGTGAAGACGGAATATTTATATATATATTATTTTATATATATATATAATATAAATAATTTAATTATAAAAAATTATTAAAATTTATATATATATATTTAAATTAAAATATAGAATTGTGCAAAACAAAAGTCGAAAACAATTTTTTGATTCATTTTTATTACTAAACCCCAGTGCCCCTTTTCTTTTCCCCAAATTTTTGAAGATCTTTAAATTTGTGGGCTTTGAAGAGGTGTTCTAACTAGAGATTTCTTAAAAATTAGATTTGTTTGGCATTTATTCGCGCCGAATTGCGTTAAAAAAAACTTTTTCCCGGGTGCAAGACCTGTTTGGGGGTTGAAAAAAATTTTAACGTGAGGAAAAATGCAAGGGAGCGGGTTTGGGATTTTCTTTTATTTTGTACGATAGCAGTGACAGGCAACCCCCTCTTAGAAACGTTCACATTTTACTTTTCTGGGGAGTTCGGGGTCAAAACTGACCAAATAACTGAAGTGGGAACACAGTGATTGGAATGTCCAAACCAGCTGGAAAAATGAGTGGGGCCAAATCCCACTCCCAAAAAAACACTTATTGTGGTGAATATCTTTAAAATACAGGTGTGTTTCCTCACATACAACCCTCTCCCTTTCAGCCCCATACAAAAATACTTTTTCCCCCAAAAAAATAAATATTTTTTATTGAAAGAAAAAAATAAAACACAAAAATAAAAAATAGCGGTAAAAAAGTGCCAAAAGTGCCCCTTTGGAAGTTATCCCAAATCAAAATAAATAAAAAAAAAAAAAAAAGTAATATTTCAAAAAAACAATGCCCCCCAAAATGGTAACATAATAATACATATATAACAAACCAATTGTATAAATAACCAATTCAAAATAAAACCATAATAATGGGATAATTCAGACCCAAAAGCACGCTGAAAAAAACCCAACACACGTTTCGCAGGAATGCTTGTCAGGGGACACTTTTGGGACTTTTTTTTCACCTATTTTTTTTTTTTGAATTTGTTTCTTTTCTTTTAATAAAGAAATATTTTTTTTATTGGGTAAATGTGTTTTGTTTGGCGTTGTAGTATTTTGTTATCATTTACCCGTGTGGTGGGTTTATTTTTTGTTATTTAGTCCGGGCTTTTTGATTGGCGGTTACATCTCCATTACAGGCAGGTTATTATTTTTGGATATTGTTCTTTGCGCCAAAGAGTTACTTTTTTCACTTATAAGGTGAAACTTCTCTGAAATACATAGGTATATGTAGAATCAGTGGCAGAAAGTGAAGCGTGGCCAGGAGCCTAATGTTGGCACCATGGCCCTGCGTCAACATATGCAGCATGACCATCCAGTGGCCTTGGAGAAATGTGTCTCAGATGTGGTGGTCCATCCTGCTGCAGCAACAGCAGCAGCACCTAGTGGCACACATCCCATTTCAGGCAGTCAAAGCTCCACCACATCTGCCGAAGGGACCTGTCTGTCTTTCCCATCATCTGCTGGTCCAGATGCTCCTTCTCCCCGCCACTCATTGCACCAGCAATCATTCACTGAGGCGATTACCAAGAGACAGCAGTATGATGATCATGCCCCTGTCCAAGTTGGTGGTACTGCAGCCCCTCCCTTTTCAAGTGGTGGACTCTGCACCGTTGAGAGAACTGATGGCTTGTGCCAAGCCGAGGTGGAGAGTCAGTGCAGTGTGGGCAATAGTTACCCCAAGGAGAACTTGCTTGTCCACCGGAAATGTGGAGAGACTCATCTTTGTCAAGATGAATCAGCCAGGATTTCCACACACCAATGCCTGCTGCATCAGATTAGATCAGCCATGCCGCCTCACCCAAACTTTGACAAATCAGTCTGGATTCTTCTGGCTACCTGCCTTAGCTACTATTCTGATGCTGTCACCCGCCTGATGCCACACATCTGCTACCAGCTGTTCCTTTTACCACGCACCATCTTTACCAGGGACTGGTATTGCCACGCACCTCCCCACTCTTCACTGGGCCATTATGTAGCCTTTTGATGCTGCCACCTCACCACTCAGGTCTCCTCATGCTGCTGCTGCTGTCATCTCCAGGCTATGTCACCATGTCACTCTGGCTTGATGCTGTTGCTGTAAACAACCCCTACAAAAGATATGGAGAAAGGCTGATTTATGTAAAACCCCTTAAAAAGATACGGGACAACAAGCCTTCTTTACCATAGAAACCGTGCATCTATGGAATAGCTGCCTAAGGTGTTGGTCACAGCAGGGCTTCTAGAAGGGTTTAGACAATTACTTAAAATAATATTAATGTATCTGTAAATGTCTTGTTAGAATGAAGAACCAGTGTGATGAGGAATGAAATATTTATTTAGGGCAGAATGGTTCAAGCCTTATGCATTCCATATTTTGGATCAGTAGGAGGAAACAAAGCTTGAAATTTACCTGTACCCCTACCTTCATTCATCTTCTCCCCACCCTTGATTGAACTCGATGGACATATATATATTTTTAAACCATACTAACAATGTAATACATATTAAACAATAAAAAAATCACTAGATTTAGACAATCATAGATATGGATAATGATTGCACTTACTACTTGATACATACAATCAGTTTAATAATGTATAGTATAGCAAGCACAAACGTATGGTCCAGCAGTCCAAAGGCCAGTAAAAAATCCAATATTTATTGAGTAATATTAAAATAAAACGGCAAACATGCATAGGGGAGATGAATGAAGCTTACGCATTTCAGGGTGACTGCCCCTTAATCATAGCCTATGATTAAGGGGCAGTCGCCCTGAAACGCGTAAGCTTCATTCATCTCCCCTGTGCATGTTTGCCGTTTTATTTTAATATTACTCAATAAATATTGGATTTTTTTACTGGCCTTTGGACTGCTGGACCATACGTTTGAGCTTGCTATAGTGCTATCTCCCTATCCCGGAGGGTCCCTGCAGCATACTGGATCACGGTGAGCTGACTTTTTTTCTACTTTGTGTAATAATGTATAGTGTCTGTAATCAAGAGTACATGATAAGAAGGTGCATGCCTACTCCAACTCAAAGGGCTTCTTCTTTTTCTTGAGCTTGAGTAGAAAAAAATGTGTAGTTCCAACAGTTTCGAAACAGTTTTGGGATGGTCTTTTACTGTTTCAATGTGACAGTTCATTGAGAATAAATCATTTTTAGTGACTCTAGTGTTAAAAAAAATTGCCTGGTTCTAACAAAGTTCTGGCATAAACTCAATTAAACACTGTTGGGATAAATATCATTGTCAGTTGTAAGCAAGATCTTATTCCCAGGCATCAGTACCTGATTTCGCTAATTGTCTTGTGGCTACTGGGATATGAATGCCCTCAGCAATGTTCTGAAATCTAATGGAAAAGCTTAAGGGCTGTTATAGCATTAAATATGAGAATGAGAGATAGTCTAATGCTAATGTCAATTTTTTTTTAGAATTTAATGTTTAGCAAACAAAAATATCATATACATGGTTCACATACTTTCAGCCATATAGAATGAATGTCACAGTATTTAAAAAAAAAAAAAAAAAGAACATGAAATAGTACTAGCAAATGGACCTTCTTGCATTTTTCAATATTGGCAATGGTTATATTTAAGTCATATTCTTAACTTATGTGGTTCTAGCTTTGTTTTTCCTATAATGATGGAGGAGCATTACCTTCTATAATCTGTGTAGGATTTGTCAGTGGAATTTCCAAGCTATTTTCTTTATGCCATAGTGAATGATACTTCTTCTTTCTTTGGCATGGAAACTCAATAGTCTCTTTGTTCACTTCCCCACACATGCCAATACAAAATAATAGGCAAAAGTGTAATTATTTTGAACTTAAAGGATGACCTGACTATTACATCTGTTTGTTGAGCTATTATCCTCTTTAAGCACAATAAGGAATCCATATCCATGTAGCTGCAGAGATATACATTCATCTTCGTCCCAGACCAACACTGATTTCCAATAAATACTTCACACTGCGCATTGCGGCTAGAATTGTTTTTCTATAAATGTTGTACTGCTTCAGTGACTTATTTTAATTATAAAGGATTCTGTTACTTACTTTGGTGTTTTTGCAATAGCCGTGCTGCTTGAATGGCTCGTATAATCCATAATTTAGCCATCGTTACACACTTGAATAGTTTTAATTCCATGTACACTCATGCAGATCTTAGTGGTTTAACGTTTTAGTCTTACAATATTGTGGGCCGTCTAAAATACTTATTTTGGTTGAGAAGAGACTAGTTCAAAAGGGAAATGGTAAAAAAGATCGGGCCAAAAATAGTTTCAAAATCTTTTTTATAGCCCTGGTTTGATTTTTTGGTTTACACAGTTTTGGGGGTTTATAGAAGAAAACATTGGGAGTCTGTACATCAACTCATTACCCCAGAGGGTTTAAATTGTTTACACTAAAATTTAGTTTTCCAAAGATCCCCCTTAAAAACCCTCTATTTAAGGGCCATAAAAAAAAGCATCAATATTTTGCCATTTGTGGGCTATTTTCTTTATCAAAATTAATATTTCTTTCCCGGGACGTCTTTCCAGCCCAAAAAAAATTGAAATTGTCAACTTTAAAATAGAATCGAAAAAAAGATGAAGCCAAAAAAATAAAAATTTAACACTAAAACTGTCATTGAATAAAAACCCAAGTGGGATTTTCCCTTTTAAAACCCCAAAGGGGACTTTTAAGAGAAAGGTTTACATATTAAATTTTAGTTTTATTAATTGACTATACATATGTAAAAGAAAAAATAGGTTTTTGGAAATGCCATAGCGTTTTATTTTTTAAATTTGTTCCTTTAGGGGCCCTTTTTTATCTTTTTTGCTTTAAGTACCTGCAATGAACGGGAATTTAAAAAAGGATTTTAATAAACTTTTTAAAAAAATATTTTCTCCAAAAGTTAGGCACACTTGTAATGTACTTTCATTAAGTTTTCTGTGTGTGTCCTGCAGTTTTACTTAAGTTGTTTGATGACAGGAAGTAGTATTTCCTGTTTTGTCTGTTTTCTTTTTTGGGAGCTCGGGAAAACAGGGAAAAAAGGGGGTTTGTGTCATGTCAAGGGGGGTGCAGTGAGCCCTAATTTGGAACCCAGCCCACGGGTCCCGGCCTATTTTGAGTGCGGGCCCCCGGCGGCGACGGCAACTGGGCAAACAGTCCCTGGGGCCCCTAAAGTGGGGGGCCGTCAGAAGCAAAAAAATAGCCCAAACAGTCCGGGTCAAAAAACAAATAGGAAGCCAAAAAGCCACAAATCAAAAACCAGGGGAAAATAAACGTAAACAAGCCCAGGTCAAAAGCCCAAAAGGAAACAAAGCACAAAAACAGGAGAAAGGGCCGGGGGGCAGGGGAACCCAAAACCCGGGGCAGGTACACAGAAGCAAAAACCCCAATAAACCGAACAAGAAACACAGGGAACCAGGAATATCACAGGCGCAAACACTCAGCCTTTTAGGGGGTTTTTAAAAAAGGGTTCCCCGGGTACCCCCTGGGAGCGAATTTGGGGCGGGCCCCCGGGGTTTCCCCCCATTTGGGTGGTGCAACTCGCCCCCCGGGCAGGGGGTGGCAGGGCCCGTCCCCTCAAGAGTTTGTCAAACAGCATTGTATCGATTTGGGGGTCTTTCATCGCCGCGGCCCGGGCCTTTTAAAAATCCCTGCGCCTGAGCACCGTTAGCCCTTTACGTTTGGCTTTTTTTTTCAGGGCAGCCTTTTGCAGCTATACCCCTTTTTGTTTAATCCCCTCTCAAGGCTTTTAGCATGAGGTAGGAAACAAGAGGCATGCACTGCTCCTGAGATTGAGGTTGGGAGCGAGAAAGATAGACAAAGCACAGAATCCTGGGGCTTGTGTTTTTAAAAAAGGGGAAAGGGGAAAAAACTTTTAAAAAAAAATGTGTGCCCACTATAGAAAGAGGGCTATATAAGCACAAGAATGTGCCCAAAAAAGAAAAGAAACCATTTACAAGGCAAAATTTTTGAAAAATTAAGGCAGGGTTTTTTATTTTTTTTTTTTGCTTTTTTTTTTGGGGGGGTTTTTGGGGGGTCCCCTGGGTAACCCCTTTTTTTTAAAAAAATTTATTGTCAGAGAAGTGTTCCCAAGAGGGAGTGTTGGCGTTTTTTAAACACAAATTTTGGGAAAAAGGCACGTTTTTATGTTGATCGGATTTTTTTCGCACACGATAAATTTTGGTTAAAATCTGCGAAAAATTTTTATTTTCGCGCCCTTTTCGGCGCTTCCTTCATTTTTTGGGGGCCACAAAACAGCTTAGGAATAAGCGGGTCCCGGCTGTGTGTGCGAAGGGCATGACGGGGTGTGTATGGGTTTCGTTTTGGGTGGGGGAAAAAAAACCATTACCAATCGTTTTTAAAATTGAACAAACCCTTTCCGTTTTGCCCCGTGTGGGGCGTCGCGTCTCATAATTGTAGGAGTGTGCCCCGTCTCTGTGCAAAAACTCAGGAAAAATTTTTCTATTTTGTTCACAGAGTCCAAAAAAAATTTTAGTTTGAAAACCCTTTGAAATAAGGGTTTGATTAGAAAATTTTCAGATTTTTGGTAGTTTTGGGTGGGGAATTTTAAAGGGGGAACTACCCCAAACTTCCCCCGGGGGAAGCGGGGGGGGGGAGGGGGGCATGGGCGAAAACAACGACAGGGCAGGCCTTTTTAAAAGGGTACTGGATATTGTGAAACCCCGGCCCTTTGTGTAGACCTTTTAATTGCAATAGCTTTTTTATTTAAAATTTTCTGTTGAGATATTTCTTGGTTGTTGGGCGCCTTAACTTTTATTTTTTATACAAAAATTTTTTTTAGTACTACAGGTCTATTTGTTAGGTGCCAAAAATCCATTTTATTATCATTTTACATTCCAGAAAAGCTGTTTTTTTTCACTTTTTGGGCAAACCCAACTTTTTTTTTGATAGAGGTACCCTTTCACTTAAATTTGAATCCCCAAAATTTTTAAATCACCACATGTATTGGGTAGGGGCCAAAAATACCTTTTATTATTTCCTATACATTTCAGAAAAATGGTTTTTTTCCCCTTTTGGGGCAGTTTAAGATTTGGTTTTATTTTGAGGTACCTTTGCACTTAAATTTGAAACCACATTTTTTTTTGATTTGAAGGGTTTTTGAGAAAAACCCTTTATTTGCTGTCCCTTTTAAATAAAGACTTTCCAAAACTCTTCCCTACCCTTTTCAAAATTTTTAAACTTTTGAAAAATGGAGGGGAAATTCAGGTGGTAAGCGAGCAAAAGAAGGGGGGAGGGCATTTGGGGGGGTAGAGGGACGGGAAGGTGCTCCTTCCAGGCGGGGAAAAACACCCCTCCAGGGGTCGTCATTTTTCAGGACCGTCGGGGCCCGTCCCTCGCCCCCCGGGTCGGGCCCTGTGAATCTCATTAAACGCCTTTGCCCAAACTGTTCTTTT
>JAODAL010013601.1:0-90652 GCA_025379985.1 Phyllomedusa bahiana
ACCACGACGGCTGCACTAACTAAAAACCCCAAGTCACAAAATAAGTTGAAAGGGTCACAAACCTCTGTTGAAGATTTAAAAATTTTCAATTGATACCGAAATTACTAAAATACTTTTAAAATTTTCCCCAATTAAAATATTTTCCATAATTTCCAATATGTATAAACCTAGGTGGTTTATCACCCCAGGAATGGAAGCCCTCATGTTCAAACAAAACTTTTTTAAAGCAGGAGACACAGAACTAAAATAAAAATGTTCAAAAAACGAAAAGAACAAACTTGAAGTGGACCTTGTGGGGGGAGTTACGAGTAGTTTCCCAGCCATGTCCCCCAAAAAAACTACAGGTTGGCAGCTGGACACATGGCAGATGCAAGATTTTTGGAAAACCCTCTGCCTGGAATTATGTGAAAATTAAAAAAAATAACCTGTATTCACCTCTCCTGTTGCTGTCTTTCCAGTGCTGCCAACACTCAGTTGTCCTGCACCAGTTACTTTCCACCCATCACACCGATTTAAGAAATTACTGGACTCCCTCACGCCCGTATGACTTGAGTATGAGGCCAGTTTTTGACTCATGTCTTTTGGGAACAATGAAAAAAACATTACCCCCTGGGGGGGGCGCAGCGCAGAGGTGAGTACAGGTTAATTTTTTTATATTATTTATTTTAATGCAGTCACAGGCAGGTTATTTCCAAAATATGAAGAGTCTTTAAATAAAAAAAGGGTTTTATAGCAACCTGAAAAGCAATCAGAAACAGCTGCATAGAAACAGAGTTTAGAGGGAGTTTGTAACTATTGGGTTGCGGTCTAATGATGTCTGAAAAGAGCACAAAAAATGACTTGAAAAGGCCAGCAAACAAAAGTCATCCCGCCCGCAAGCGATGTTTAAAAATGGCAGATGGAAAGATAGTTCCTTGAACCTTGGGAAGGATGCGTCAGAAAACTTTGGACAAACCCCGACCTATTTTAAAAGCATTTTAAAAGAATTTTTTTTCCCAAAAGGTTTTCCTACTACCATGATTTTGGGTGTTTATGCCAACACCCCATAAGTGTGGAAAGCCCACTTTTAGGGGTTTACTTTAATGGGAAATGAGATTCATTTTAGGCCTGTGCCAAAATTCAATAGGTTTATTCTTCATCACAATTATTTCTCTTTCAGTAAACCATTGGCCTACTTCCCCCCGGGTGTAATCTTTGGGAGCCCCTGAAAAAGAGCATAAAATTTTTCCAAAAAAGATTAAAAAAAATTTTTTATTTCCCAAAAAACCAAAAATTTAACTACTCATAATAGGAAATGGACTTTCAGGAATACCAGTCAATAAAATTTGTTATAAAAAAAACCCTTTTTTCTATTATAAAGCTTTTGATTGGCCTACATACCTGAGATGGGACAGCTTCTCCTGGAACAAAAGTCGATCCTGTACAGACTGACCATCCGATATAATCAGATCTTTTTCTGCCCAACTGATGTGAATGAACACATAACTCACCTTGGAAAAACATTTTGGAATCAGGGCTACCATTTAACTTCATTTAATCCAAGAGTTACCAGGATGCGCAGAAGTTGACTTCAAAACCAAGTAAAATAAAATCATTATGTACTTCTGGTGGTTGACTATAGTCCACAGGTTGCGGCACTAAGAAAATCATCTTATCTTACATAGCCATCTGGATATGTTCCAAATTTGAGAAACATTGACCCATATTTGCCATCGTTGTCTTAAAATTAGATGGCTTAAACTTAGACAGGCAGTCTAAAAATGTTTCAGATTCATCACAGTGGCTCATGCTGTTTGGAAAAATTTGGCAGATCCTTAGACTTGTCTAGCTTTGTTAGACTATTAGTTGGCTTTCTTTCAACGCCAGAATTTTAGGGTAAAGTGTGTCACAACATGGCCATACTCCTTTCTCCTAAAGCTATACCAACTTTTCACTAAGCCAAGCCCTCCTGTTGGAGAGGTCTCAAAAAGTTTCTAAAGCCCATAATAAGGGAAAACTGTCTAAGTCTAAGACTTTCTTTGTTGTCCCAACCCCCCCCCAAACAAAAACCCCCGTTTAAATTTCATATAATGCCCTTACAAAATTTAAAGGGGGGGGTGTGACCCGATGGTTGGAGAACAAAGAAAGTCTTAGACTTTTTCAGTTTTCATACATGGTTCCCCCCCAAATTGGGGGTTTTGCGGAAAAATAAAAAACCCCCCCCCCCGGCCAAAAGTGACACTTTTTTTCCTCGGTTTTTTGACACTTTTCATTTGGGAAGCCCTTTAGTGGAAACATAAACATCAGGGGGCCAGGGCCAAAAAAAAAATTTAAAAAAAAGTTTTAAGTTTTTAAAAAAAAATTTAAATCCCAAGAGACGAAGGGTTTTGGGAAAAACCCCAAGAACATCGGGTTTTGGGTCTGTCCTATTAATTATGGGACACTTACAAAACATAAAAGGGAATCTTTTTTCGGAGATCGGCATTTGGGGCATCAAAAATAAATTAACTAACATCAATTTTAAGGGCGAAAAAAAACCAAACATGTTTTATTTGGGTGACCCCAAAAAAGGATTTTCTCTCTAGGCCCCTTGGGGGGTTTTTAAAGGGTTTTTCCCCCCAGAGTTTTATAGAGGGATCTGGGCACTTCCTGGGGCAAGTCTGTAATTTTTTAAAACAAGTTCAGTTTCATTTTACTTCCCCGAATTCCCAAATCCCTGTTTTCAGTTGCTAATTAGTTTAAAAATTTGCTTAAAAAGCTTTTTCGAAAATATTGCGTTTACTTTAGATAAATCTCCCCGCGCAATTTCTAGCTTTTGTCTGAAAAATTTAGATAACACCACTCTGACCTTTTGTGGAGGTCACTCCTTGGGTTCACCCAAGGGCAAACAGCCCGGGGGGAAAAGAGTAAAACAGGTTGGTTTTCTGGGGGAAACCAAATAAGCCGGAAGGGGGATAAAATCCTTTGTAGTCCTTAACAAAAAAGATGAACAAAACAATTATTGGAAAATTTCTTATTTAGGTTCCCTACATTTTAAAAACAAATTTTTTGTAGGAAGACAACCCCCTTTAAATTTTTTTTTAAAAGCCCTTTTTTTTCCCCTTTTCTGCCCTTTTTTTTTAAACTGTAATGTGTTTTTTTCCAGATGCCCTTTTTTATAATTTTGCGCGATTTGGGGGAACCCAAAGCCCCCGTGCACACATGGAAATTTTTTTGTAGGAGAAAATTAAATTTCGTATATTTTCATTTTAAAAGCAAAGGGGGTTTTTACAACCCCATTCAAAGGGGGGTTTGCTCCAAAAATGAAGGCAAGTTTTTTGGGCCCCATCAAAGTTGGGGAAAATATGTAAGTAAAGGGGGACTTTCCCCTTTTTTCTGGGAAAATTTAAATTTTTTTTTTGCATTATAAAAAAAATTTTTTTTTATAAATTATTGGGTGTAATTTCATTATTTAAAAGGAGGGAGGTTTTCATGGAAATTTTGTTAAGGGAAAACAAATGGGACTTCACAGCTAAACCTGGGGTTTTGGAAAAATGAAATGGGGGGAAGTAAAACTTCAAAAATTTTTAATTTAAAAAAAATGGGGGACATTAAAGGGAAAGGGGTTTACGCCCCTTTTTGGGGGACACGGCCTCCCCCCCCGAAAATTCCCCCCCCCCTGCGGATCAGCGTGCCACTTTCGGGTGCGGTCCCCATGAAGTCGGGCATTTGGGGGGCGTTGGGGCCCGGGGGGCGCGGTGTTAAACGTTCCGGGGGGGGGGCGGGCCCCGCGTTTAAAAGCGAGGGGATGTTTCCCTCGGGCTCCCCAAATTGCGGCCGTCGGCCGCTCCGACAAGCAACCAGGTTTTTTTTGGTTAAATTTCCCCCGGCAGAGGCGAAGTGGAAAAAAAGGATCCGAACATCGAGGGAAACGGGTCGAAGATCGCGACAAAAAGTCTGGCGCTCCGCTCCCCACAAGCAGACTTGGTCAAATGCTCCGGCGAGGGGAAGGGGAACAAGAAGGAACATGCGAGGAAGCAGATCGAAGATTGCGCAGAAATTTGGCGCTCCCCTCCCTGCCAAGGAGTATGAAAAGGAAAAAAAACGGGCCCTTTTTGAAAGGGGGAAAAAAAGTGCAGGAAAAGAGCTGCACGTAAAAAATAACAAATAATAAAAAAAAATCACTTTTTTTTAAAATCTAGAACGGCCAATTTCAAAAAAATATGATTTTGCCAAAATTTTGGGAAAAAAAAAAAAAAAATTTAAATTTTTTTAAAAAATTTGAAAAAAAAAAAAAAAAAAAAAAAAAAAAAAAAACAAAAAAAAAAAAAACCTTTTTTTTTTTTATTTTTTTTTTTTTTTTTCAATTTTTTTTCCTTTTTTTCCCCCCCTTTTTTTTTTTTTTGGTTTTCCCGGCAGGGAAAAACCGGCCCAATTTCCCGAAAAAAACCAAGAATTCGACAGTGAACCATTAAAAGCTATGGGGGAAGAATTGACCCCAAACAAAAATCCCCGGGGGGATAATTTTAAAATACAGTAAAAAAACAGAAAAGAGCTTATTGGCTGAGTAGCGGGGGCCCCGGGTTTCTAGCCAATCAAGGCGAGTACTTTTTCCCATTTTAAAATCTAAAGGGAAAAGATGAGCGACTCAAAAACTCCCCGCTCAGGCCCCCGCGGGGTTTAAAAATTAATCAACAAATTATTTTTATACAGTGTAAAAAATTCTCAGATAAAGCCAGAACACTTCTTTAAAAAAAAGCAGTTAAAAACCGAAAAAGCGTTCGTCCCCCCAGAGGCCCGGGGCTTCATAGGGAAAATTTCCCTAGAGGGGAATTGCAGGGAAAGGGCATAATTCAAATTTTTTAAAGCTTTTCTTTATTGGTCGGGATAAACCCCCAAACAGAATTGGAAACACAAAAGTCCCCCTTAAAATGTATGGAGGGGGAATTTGACCAAAACAGAATAAGCGACAGGGGCCCCCTTCTTCCCAAGGAGAAAAAAGGCCAATCAATTCAAAGGGGGGACGTTTAAAAACAGTTTAAAAAGGGGGGAGAAACGAGCTGAGGTTTTTTAAGCCCGCGGGGGCCGTCCAGGGTTAGCCCAAACAGGGGCGCGAGCTCTTTCTCATAGAGTTTTTATGGGGAAACGAAATTTTTAAAAAGGGGGCCCTAAATTTGGGCCAAGGGAGGGGTGAGCGACGTCCATGGGGTTTTTTAATGCAATTTTGGTTTTAAAACTGTACTTTGGAGAAATCAAATTATAAAAAAAAACAAAGTTTGACCCCAAGTTTATAAAAGGAATACTAAAATGAAACTAACGGAAAAAAAAAAATTTTTAAAACAAGAAAATAAAGCTTTAAATTTTTTTTTTTTTTCCCTTCACCCAAAACTATTGGGTCCATTGGGAACGAAAAAAAAGAAATAAAAACTGATTTTATGGTCTTTTTTTTTTTTTTTTTTTTTTTACCACATATTTATTCGTTGTATAACACATCGGCACAAAATTCTTTGTAGTGTTATTTAAATTTTTTTTCAGCCATGTACACTTTTTTTTCCAAAGGGCATTAGAAAACCCCTAGGAGCGCCCCTCGCCTCCCCCTTGGGCCAAAATTTCGGGGCCTCTTTTTAAAATTTTGATTCCCCCTAGAACTCTATGAAAAGAGCTCCCCGGGTTTTTTTATTGGCTAAGCTGGACGAAACCCCCGCTGCTTCAACCCAATTTAGTAGTTTTTTTGCCTTTTTACTGTATTTTTAACTGTCCCGCCGGGGGATTCTGATTGGGTTTTAAAAATTCCCCCTAGGCTAGTTTGGGCTTTTTTCGCTCGTTTTCTGATTTGGGCCAAAAAATTTTCCCAAACCAAAATGGGACTTTGTTGCTCCTATTTATTGGCTGAAACCAAAAACCCCGTTAAAAACAGCCAATCACTGTTTTTTTGCATTTTTTTCATTTTTTTAAGAGTCCCCCGTGGATTTTTGATTGGGGGTAAAATTCCCCATAGGTAGAATGGGGGCATTGGCCTCCCTAAATTCTGATTGGTCTAAACTTCTCCTAGCCAGAAAAGGGACTTTTCGCTCCTATTCGGGTTGGCCTGGAAAAAGCCAAAAACCCCCGTTATCTCAGCCAATCAGAAAAAAATTTTGAAATTTTTTCTGTTTTTTGAACAGTCCCGCCGTGGTTCTGATTGGTCCAATTTTGCCCAAGGGTTTTTTTTGTTCAGTGGGCTCCTATTTGATTGGCCCCGGGTTTTTGGCAACCCAAAAGAATTTGGTTTCAGAATTTGAAATTTTTGTAAATTTCCCCCCCGGCCATTCCAAAATCCTAATTCTTTACTTAAGGGAAAATTTGGAAAAAATGATTTTGTTTTTTTGTAATTTTTTTTTTTAATGTTTCGCTCATTTCCTGAGGTTTTGAACGCCTTTAAAAAGGCGATTTTGGATTTTTACTCCGCACCAACATTGGAATGATTTTTAGGGCCCCACCAGCCCCGCACCCGCCCCCCAAAAACTTGGGGAGGCTTTGGGGGACTTTTTCCCCCATTAGGAGGGCACTTTCCCCGAACGGAAACTTCGGCGCCCGCGCCCCCCAAGGCCCTTTTCCCCCTCAAATGTGCCCCAGCACTGGCGGGCGCGGCGGGGCTTTTTTCCCCCGGGATGTAAGATCGCACTACCTCCGGCGGACAATCTAAAAAGCAGCGCCGAAAAAATTCGCCTCATTCCCCCAAATGGCCCGGGCAAGAGGCGAGGCGCGGCGGGCTTTTCAGGAAAATGTAGAAACGCGGCCCCTTCCCCCACATAAAAACGGGCAGATTTCCCCCGGGGAAAATGGCGGGAAAAAAAGGCGCCTCGACCCGGGTTCTTATACATGGGGCCCAATGTATTTTTTAAATTTTTTTTTAACCCCTTTTTAGAAAATTTTTAAAAAGTACAAACCCTTCCCGTCCCCGTTTATCACCTGAATCCTCTTCTGTTGGCGATAATTTAAAACCTTTAAAAAATTTTTGAGGCCATTTTTTTGGGCCCCAAACAAAAAAGGGTTTTCAATTTAAAAAGTTTGGGAAAAGGCTTATTTTTGCTTTTTTTGCAGATTAAAATTTTTGATGATTCCAGGTTTAAAGAAACCCCCTTTTGGGGGGATTTTTGTAAAATTTTTAAAAATAAATTTCCAAAAAAAATTAATAAAACCCCTTGCCAAAAGGGGATGGCCAAGGGTTTTTTTGGGCTCCAATTTTTAATTTAAAAAAAAAAAAGTTAAACAAATTTTCGGAATTGCTTTTGCTACTTTTGTCCCAAATTTTTTTTCTCCTTTTTTAAAAAAATTTTATCTTGTAAATTTTATTTTTGAGGAGTAATTTCTAATGCAAACTACTTTCCCTTTGGGGAACGGGAAAAGTTTCTTGTGCTTCTGTGGGCAATTTAGATTTTTAGGAAAAGAATTTTTTCCCCATCTAGTCCGAATTTAGCTCCCACTGATTACTACCCGGTTTTAATTTAAAAAAAAAATATGCGGAAAGGGAAATTTTTAAAATTTATTGGGGAAAACTGAAAAAAACAAGAAAAGGAAATTTTTTGGGGAAAAAAAAGAAATTGATTTTTTTCAAGGAATAGAAAAGCTAATTTTTAGATGTAATAAATGTAGATGTTCAGGGTGGTTATATAGAAAAATAAAATATGTTTCATAAGTTCATTGCTTCATATCAATACCAAGAATTTATTGAACACCCCATGGATATTGACTGGTCTGAACAATAGCAAGATTTATAGCACTTTCTATGTATAAGAGGATCTGGGCATTGAAACTAATCTATTAGGTCTGTTTGGCCACCAGCACTGGATACTTTGTCCATTATGATGAAATTTGCTTTTTAAAAACAGCAAATAATTTTTATTATATTATCACTGCCAAGAACAAGAAAAATGGTCTGTAAAAGAGTTGGTGTAATGTAAACACCATCAGTATAAAAATATTCAAAACTCTTACTTCTATCACCATTTCTAGAATCACATTGCAAGTGAAATGAAAAATCTACTGTGTATGAAATTCTGAAGTGATCAATTGGTTCATTATCATATTGTGATAATTGTAAGCCAAGTGTCCTTGAATATGAACATTTGTTGCTACATAAACATTGCTTGATTAGGCAAATAAAGTACAGTCACCTACCTACTTGGCTCTTTTACAGTCTACAACATGACACTCTCTTTAATCATATCTACAAATCTGTTAGTGTTTGATTTTATGCCATTTTATTTCTGGGTGGTTGTAATAGTTGCCAGCTGCTGGCTGTGCATAAATGTATCCGTCTTGCCCCTCAGTGATTTCACTGTCATTGCTCAGTTTGTATTGCCAGTAATTTGTTATATGATAACAGTTAAAACTAACATATTCAGAGATGAACACAGCCGCTCTAATGGGAGTCCCTCAGAGCTACTTTTCATTTAAAGAAGGGGAATATGATAAATTAAGTTCTAGTTTTGTTTTCTTTGTCTGTCCTTTCCTTTCTGTGTCCATTTTAAATGTTCAAGTTATATGGTTAGGATTTACTTGGCATACCTGTATTTTCAAGTGACTTTTCTCATTTTGTATAAATGAGAAATAGCAGTATTTCTGGCTCTTGTATAACCAGCTATTTTTCCTCTGCAGGTTCTCTCTATTAAATGTTCCTGTCTTTAAGGGTACATTCACATAATGAGGACTCGCTGTAGAATTTTTTATTTGGCAAAAGAAATGCACAGTGGCAAATCCACACATAGATTTACTTGTGGAATTTCCTGTGGACATAAAAGCATTAAATATAACAAAAAATAAAAAATAGTATGCTCACCTGCCCCAACTGTTCAATGGCAATATATCTCTGGTCCCACAACCTACTCGGTACAGTGGACCTCAAGTGATGACGTTACGTCCTATGTGACCCTTGCAAGCCTATGATTGGTTATGTGAGGCCTAACAACTTACTAGACAGTGTCCGACTGGAGCGACTGGGGCCCACCAGAGAAAGTTATTCTTGGGGCCTACTCCTCAGTTGGAAGTGGAAGTAATTAGCAATCTCTGTAAAAGGCTGTTTACATGGCGTTACATGCTCTCGTTCAAAGTATCCATCGGGGTACTGTGAGGAAAGGTATCAGAAAGTAGCTGCCACATCCCCATAGAGGTTGTTTGAGCAAACCTAGTCCTATGTAGACTATGTTTGCTCTATTTCCCGGCGCTATATGCTTTCCATGCTGAATTCAAAAGCCTGGTAGACAACACTACTGAGTCCCGCAGGAAAAGCATATGCCACTGGCAAATTGAGCATGTGTAGTCCACACAGGACTATGTTCAATTAACAGGAAACCGCTGTGGCTACATTGCAGCATACATCAGGGTACCTTTGCTCACAGTACCCTGCAGTACCTCAAACATGAGCAAGTAACATTGTGTGAACGGCTCCTTATTTATGTACACAAACATCCTTGATTTATCAAATTCGAAAAAAAAACACTGTAACAAAGGGAATAAATTGGTAGATTAGAAATGACCAGAACAAATATTTTACAAGAATTTTTTATACTGTAAGAAGTCTCTGTCCCTGACTAGCTGCCGGTGTTAGCTGAAATTAGCAGCCAGCACCTGCTGGGTGTGGAGGTAAGGTATATCTCACGTGAAGTGGAGCCCGCTACATACCCCTTACCGACATTATGACATACATTTACCTTAAAGGGGTTAAAGGGTTATTTCCATCTCTGCACATTTAATGGCTTATGGGAGTGCAGAGAACACCTACAGTATTAATGAGTGTGCTTGGCTTTACTTGGAACGTCTAGATATAATACTGACATACTCTTTTGACTGAGGAAGAACACACGAAGCGAGCGTGTGCAGCAACAAGAGAGATTGTATCAGGGGCGGTAACTAAGAAGAGGGCCCCAATAGCAACTTTTGGATGGGGCCCCCCATCACCTCGCGACAGCCGGAGCACATCACGACATGGTACCAGGACATGATGTTAGATTAATGTAGATAATACATTCTCAGGGGCTAGAAATCTCCTCTCCATACATGTCACCATCATACTGCTACCAATCAAATTCCACTATTACCAACAACCAACATTACCAATAAACGCAACTTACATAAGGGACTGATTCATATACCACCAGAACTCGACCACAATTTACACACCACATTGAGTGAGCTGAATAATGAACCCTACACTGTATTACCTGATCAGGTAACATAAGACAATATGTCTAATAATAATGTAATTTATTTTATATAATAATTATAGTGACTTAAGTGTTGTTTATAGTGTACACAGGCTCTGCAGATGTATAAAACCACCATACAGTGACCCATATAGTGGTAGACTCCAGTGTACACAGGCTATGCAAGACTGTATATTAGCCCCATACAGTGACATATAATGGTAGACACCAATGTACACAGGTCTGCAGACTGTATATTACCTCCCATGAATACAGATGACCATATTGTGGTAGACGCCAGTGTACATGCAGGCTCTGCTAGGACTGTAGATAACCACCTACAGTGACCATATCAGTGGTAGACTGCCCCCTCCCCACCCCCCCGCCCTGTGTGTACACAGAATGTGCAGAAGTCTATTACTCGCTGTTAGAACAGATGCAGTTAGTTACATCTTGTGAATCATCAGGTGTGACGTTGTCTGTCTGCGACCGTTCGTTGAAAGATTTCTCTTTTGTGTGTCTGCATCTGTCCAGCCGCACCATCTTGTATGACATCTCACCGACACCACTATTGTCCCTGCAGATTTAGACACAAAGTTATCTTAGAAATATGCTGTGACTTTTCCACGCACCTGTCGCCGCCCTGAGCTATAGGCTGCGGTCCATTTAGCACTGGCAGGCGCTTAGATGGGGATATATGGCTGGCGCCATCAAATGAGAGCAAGGTTTAGGTAGCAATAGAGTGCCCAATAGGAGGCAGGGTTTAGGTTGCTATATAAGGAGCCATACAGGTAGACAGGGGTTAGGTGGGATATTAGGGGCCATATAGAGTAGGGTTAGGTAGCTAAAGGGGCGCCCATATAAGTAGACCGGCAGAGCTTGGGGGGGTATACAGGAGGCGGTTTCAGATGTGGGGGTTATACGGCAGGCGATTATAGGGGTTAGATGGCAGGCTTATGGGGGTGTAACAGGCAGCACATTTGGGGGGCTGTATAGGCAGGCAGCAGTAATAGGGGGCGGTTTTGGCAGGCAGGCATATAGGGGGCTGTATAAGGCAGGCAGGTATATGGGGCTATAGGCAGGCATATGGGGGCTAAAGGCAGGCATAAGGGGGCTATTAGGCAGGCTTTATGGGGGGCTATTGGCAGCATATGGGGGCTGATAGGTAGGCATTGGGGGCTATAGGCAGGCATTATGGGGGGCTATAGGCAGGTATGTGCGGGGCTTTTGGCAGGCATATGGAGGAGTTATAGATAGGCATATTGGGGGCTATAGCAGGATATGGGGGGCCAATAGGCAGGCATATGGGGGGTTATAGGTAGCGCTATGGGGGCTATAGGCAGGCATATGGCGGGCTATAGGCCGGTGCATATGGGGGCTATTGGCTGTCTTATGGGGGGCTATAGGAGGCATATGCGGGGCTATAGGCAGGCATATGGGGGGGCTCTAGGAGGCATTGGGGGCATAGGAGCAGGCTTAATGCGGGGGTATAGGTAGGCATATGGGGGGTATAGGTCAGGCATAATGTGGGGGACCATTTAGCAAGGCATATGGGGGGTATAGGCAGGCATAGGGGGGTTTAGGAGGCAATCATGGGGGGGGTATCGGCAGGCATTATGGGGGGCTATAGGCAAGCATATGGGGGCTATAGGCTATGCTTATGGGGGAGTATAGGTAGCTTATGGGGGGCTATAGGCAGGCGTTTGGGGCGGCTATAGGCAGGCAGATCATGGGGGTATAGGCAGGCATATGGGGGGGCTATAGGCAGGCATATATGGGGGGATATAGGACAAGACGCATAGTTGGTGGGGGCTATAGGCAGGATATGGGGGGCCGCATAGGCAGGCATGGAGGCGGGCATAGGCAGGCATATGGGGGAGTATAGGTAAGGCATACATATGGGCGGGTATAGGTAGGCATATGGGGGACCATAGGCAGGCATATGGGGGCTATAGCACGGCATAGGGGGGCTATAGGCAGCATATGGGGGGCTTAGGCAGGCATATGGGGGGGGCATATAGGCAGGCATATGGGGCTATAGGCAGGCATATGGGGGGCTAATAGGCAGGGCATATGGGGGCTATAGGCAGGCAGTTTATGGGGGGCATAGGTAGAGCATATGGGGGGTATAGGTAGGCATATGGGGGGATCTAGGCATGTTATGGGGGGCTATAGGCAGGCATATGGGGGTATAGGCAGCATAGGGGGGGTGGTTATAGGCAGGCATATGGGGGGTATAGGCAGCGCATTCGGGGGGGCTATAGGCAGGCATATGGGGGCGTATAGGTAGACATATGGGGGGCTATAGGCAGGCATATGGGGGTATAAGTAGGCATATGGGGGGCTATAGGCAGGCATATGGGGGGCTATAGGCAGGCATATGGGGGGCTATAGGCAGGCATATGGGGGTATAGGTAGGCATATGGGGGGGCTATAGGCAGGCATATGGGGGGCTCTAGGCAGGCATATGGGGGGTATAGGCAGGCATTATGGGGGGGTATAGGCAGGCATATGGGGGGCTATAGGCAGGCATATGGGGGCTATAGGCAGCATTGGAGGCTATAGGCAGGATATGGGGGGCTATAGGCAGGCATATGGGGTAGATAAAATAAGAAACAACTTATCACCATCGGTCCACGCTCCCCGATGCGCCGCTCGCTCCGCTCTGCTGCCTCTCCTGCAGCCTCTGCGCTCAGCGCGGGCGGCGCGGTGACTGTGGACGTCACCACCGCGCGCCCACGTGACCACAGAGGGCGGCAGGGGGAAGTAACAGAGCGGAGTGACCGGCGCTCCGTCCTGCTCCTACCGCGCAGCGCTGCCTCTGAACGCTCGGGCCGGGGGGCCCGGGCGTTCAGAGGGAGTATGCGCTGGGCCCGCAGCTCCCCGCCCGCCACAGTGAACTGTTAAGTTCACTGCCGGCGGGCCCAGGAGCGGCATTACCGGGGTAGCGGATGCAGTAGCAGCTGCCCCGGGGCCCCCTTGAGCGCAGGGGCCCCGTAGCAACTGCTACCCCTGCTACCCCGGTAGTTACGCCCCTGGATTGTATGGATATACCATTATTCGTTTTTTCAATATTGCTTTTTAAGTGCCAATAAACTGGGACACTAACACACAAATTGTGGAGTGTCAGTTTTATCAATTAGTGTACACAGTCTTGGTGCCTAACAGTTTCCAGTAGGGTTTATTCCTATTTTTTAAAAGGTGTCATAATTAGGCCGTGTTCACACGGCTTATTCACGGCGGATTTGTGAGCCGGATTGCGCTCGCAAATCCGGCGTGAATAAGGGGCGGGACAGGGGCCCCATAGACTGTCATTATCTACGGCATGTACGCGCCGTAAATAATGTGCTTGTCACTTTCTCCCCCCGCGGCGGATTCGCAGAGTGGGGAGGAGCGACGGAATCCACTGTTCTCTATGAGAGCAGTGGATTACCGTAATTACTCCGACGGATTGGCGCCGTACTGCAGCGCAAATCTGGCGCGGAATACGGCGCCAATCCGCGGACAAATAAGCCGTATGAACGAGGCCTTACTCTTTTGTACCGTATTGTACCGGAGCAAAGGAGGACTGTGAAGACGGGCAGCCTGAAACTGATCTTGGAATCAAAGCGCCTATATGTGATATACCATATCCATGTACAACCAGCTCAGGAGAGCAAGATCTAATATTTTATATTACACGCCAGTGATGCTAAAATACTACACAAGATTAGTGCGCTTTTCTTTTTTTTTTTTTTTTTTTTTATATGTTCAGGGTTTGTTTCCTGCACAATTTGAAAATATACAAACAGATAGAGTTGCACATGACCCCCACCTCTTGGTTCATTGCAGCACAAATAAGGATATGGTGTAAATTGCATCCATCAGACATTTAGGGCTACATGTATGAAAACTGTCTAGGTCTAAGACTTTCTTTGTTGCCCATAGCAACCAATCAGAGCTTCCTTTCATTTTTTTCAGAGAACTACATAAAATGAAATGAGAACATTGATTGGTTGCTATGGGCAACAAAGAAAGTCTTCCACCAAGACCGTTTTCATACATGAGGCCCTTAAGAGTATATCCTGACAATTTGCCATAAATATCTGAGGGGGGAACACCACATTAATTCATACCACATACAGGGTAATATTTACTTGCAAAAGCCTCTATCTGATCAGGAGATATGAAATTTTACTCTGCAGGAATTCTTACCCAACCTAAAACATAACATTTATTAAAACATTTAAAATAAGTCCCTTAGATACACAATATAAAACCCAAGATAGACACTAGTACATAGAATGCACAATCACATATTAATTAATAAGCCACGGGCCAACTCAAGGTTAGGTGGTTAAAATCTCAATTAAAATACAGTATCAATGACTTCAGAAAATTTTACTCACATTATCATACATATATTCAGCATCCACAGTAATTTCACAATCGCCAAAAGATTAGGACAATCTCCAAATAAGGCTGTAAATACTTTTCTCCAATATACAAATTTATTATTTGCCCTGTAATCACCCTGCCTGATAGCGGGGTAATCCCCCCGATAGGAGCGGCCCCACTTTAGGGGAGACCCTAGAATACACTAACCTCTGAATCAAAAATACCCAGTTGTGGAAGGCTCCATGGTATAATGCCCCAAGTATCATAAACAATATAGGGAAAATTCCAATGATGTCCCGATGTGTTTTCCCATTCTTACAGAAAGGTTCCACAGGGGACCAAATAGATAATTACAAACAAGGTGCTAATATGCAGCGAACCTATATTTACGTGTAAATGTAAAGTGCTGCTGCTGGTGTATACATTCCGCTTACACCACTCCTTCACCACATACATCCCGCATACATCATTACCACACACCCACACCCTGCATACACCATTCACACACTGTATACATCCTGCATACACCACTTACACACCATATGCATCCCGCATACACCATTCCCACACCGCACACATCCTACATACACCATTCCCACACCGCACACATCCTGCATACATCACTCCAACACTGCACACATTCCGCATACACCACTCACAGTATGCATCCCGCATACACCATTCCCACACCGCACACATCCTACATACACCATTCCCACACCGCACACATCCTGCATACATCACTCCAACACTGCACACATTCCGCATACACCACTCACAGTATACATCCTGCATACACCATTCTCACACCGCACACATCCTACATACACCATTCCCACACCGCACACATCCTGCATACATCGCTCCAACACTGCACACATTCCGCATACACCACTCACAGTATACATCCTGCATACACCATTCTCACACTGTACACCTCCCACATACGCCATTCACACACCATATACATCCCACATACATACCATATACATCCCACATACATCATTCCCACAACCCAAACACCATTCCCAAACCATATGCATCCCACATGCATAATTTCCACACCATATACATCCCACATACACCATTCCAACACTGCACACATCCTGAAAACACCATTCACACACAGTATACATCCCACATACACCATTCTCACATTGTACACATACCGCATACACCATTCCCAAACCATCTACATTCTGCGTACACCATTCACACACCATATACATCCCGCATACACCATTCCCACACTGCACACATCCTGCATACACCATTCACACACAGTATACATCCCACATACACCATTCCCACACTGCACACACCATTCCCACACCATATACATCCCGCATACACTATTCCCACACTGCACAGATCCCCCATACACCACTCCCACACCACACACATCCCGCATACACTACTTCCACACAACACACATCCTGCATACACAATTCCCACACCACACACATCTCACATACACCATTCCCATACCATACACATCCAACATACACCACTCACACCATATACATCCCACATACACCATTCCCACACCATATACATCCTGCATACACCATTCCCACACTGCACACATCCCGCAAACACCATTACCACACTGCACACATCCCGAAAACGCCATTCCCACACTGAACACATCCCGCATACACCATTCCCACACCACACACATCCCGCATACATCATTCCACACCGCACACACCATTCCCAACCGTATACATTCTGCATACACCACACATACACCATAAACATCCCGCATACACCACTCACACACTGCATACATCCTGCATACACCACTCCAACACTGCACACATCCTGCATACACCATTCCCACACTGCACACACAGCACATACATCATTCCCACACTGCACACACTATTCCAACACTGCACACACCGCGCATACATCATTCCCACACTGCACACACTATTCCAACACTGCACACACCGCGCATACATCATTCCCACACTGCACACACTATTCCCACACATTCCGCATACACCATTCACACACTGTTTATAACCCGCATACATCACTCACACACTATATACATCCCGCATACATCATCCCCACAATGCACACACCATATACATCCCTCATACCCATTTTCCACACCGCACACATCCTGCATACACCATTCCCACACCGCACACATCCTGCATACACCATTCCCACAAACTGCATACATCCCAAATACACCATTCCAACATTGCACACATCCCTCATACAATATTCACACCGTATACATCCCGCATACACCATTCCCACACCATAAACATCCTGCATACATCATTCCCACACTGCACACACCATATACATCCCGCACACACTATTCCCACACTGCACACATCCCGCATACATCATTCCCACACTACACACACCATTCTCACACCATATACATCCCGCATACACTATTACCACACCATATACATCCCACATACACCATTCCCACAGCATATACATCCTACATGCACCATATTATTATTATTTATTTTAAAGCGCCATTGATTCCATGGCGCTGTACATTCTAGGGGGGTTACATACATAACATATGTGAAACAAGTACAATGATAATGATGAATGACTTACAACTGGCACAACAGAGGGAGAGAGGACCCTTACAATCTACAAGGAGGAAAAAGACAGAAGGTGAGGGACAGGTGTTTGTGGGGTAGTACAGTGGCAGCAGGGTTATTGTAGGTTATAGGCAATCCTGAAGTAATGGGTTTTTAGGTTGCTTTTGAACCTGGTGAAGGTGTTGGGGCAGTGAGTTCCAGAGTGTGAGGGAAGCACAGGAGAAGTCTTGGAGATGGTTATGTGAAGAGCTGATAAGGGGAGAGCAGAGAAGAAGGTCCTGTGAGGAGCGGAGATTGCATGAGGGGAGATATCTGGAGATTAAGGCAGAGATGTATGGAGGAGAGAGGCTATAGAGAGCCTTGTAGGTCATGGTTAGTAACTTGAAATGAATTCGCTGGGCAATGGGAAGCCAGTGAAGGGATTGGCAGAGGGGAGAGGCAAAGCAATAACGAGGAGAGAGATAGATCAGCAAGGCAGCAGAGTTGAGGATGGATTGAAGGGGAGCAAGAGTTTTAAATTGTAGACCACAGAGAAAGATGTTGCAGTAGTCTAGGCAGGAGATGACAAGGGCGTGGACTAGCATTTTTGTAGTGTCGAAGTTGAGGAATGAGCGGATGCGAGAGATATTTTTCAGGTGGAGATGGCAGGCAGAGGTAAGGGTTTGGATGTGTGGTTTGAAAGACAGAGCGGAGTAGAAGATTACCCTAAGGCAGCGGACTTGCGGAACAGGTTAGAGTGTACAGCCATTGACTGAGATAGAGAGATCAGGTGGAAGGATGGAGTGGGATGGTGGAAAGATGACGAATTTTGTTTTCTCCACATTTAGTTTTAGGAGACGGAAGGAGAAGAAGGAGGAAATGGACGATAGACAGTCTGGGATCCGGGAGAGAAGAGAGGTAACATCTGGGCCAGAGATGTAGAGTTGGGTGTCGTCAGCATATAGATGGTAGTGAAAGTTGTGTAAAGCTATGAGCTGGTCAAGGCCAAAAGTGTAAAGAGAGAAGAGTAGTGGGCACAGCACTGACCCTTGGGTGAAACCAACAGACAGTGGCCGCGGGAGGAAGTGGAGCGAGAATGAGAGACGTGAATGTCCAATCAGTGAGGTTTGAGGAGGTCCAGGAAAGAGCCAAGTCTGTGATGTCAAGGGAGGAGAGGATTTGTAGCAAGAGGGAATGGTCGACAGTGTCAAAGGCAGAGGACAGGTCTAGAAGGAGAAGCACAGAATAGTGGCGTGAGGCTTTAGCAGTTACTAGGTCATTGGTGACCTTGGTTAGGGCAGTTTCAGTAGAGTGGTGGGGTCGAAACCAGATTGCAGTGGGTCAAGCAGAAAGTTGGAGGAGAGGTGGGAGGACAGCTGAAGATAGACGTGCTGCTTGAGGAGTTTGGAGGCAAAAGGGAGCAGTGAGATGGGGAGATAGTTGGAGAGAGAGGAGGGGTGGTTTTTTAAGGATAGTAGTGATAGTAGCATGTTTAAAGGAGGAAGGGAAGATGCCAGAGGTTAGCGATAGGTTGAAAAGGTGGGTGAGGGCTGGGATGATAGCAGCACTAAGGTCTGGGATGAGGTGGGATGGCAGTGGGTCAAGATTACAGGTAGTGAGGTTGGATTTGGACAGTAGAGAGAAAAGATTATCATGAGTAAGAGTGAGGAAGCAAGTTAAGGGGGAAGAGCATTTTGCAGATATAGAGGAGGGTGCTGGGGACTGCGGGCTGAATCTTTATCTGATGAGGTTGATCTTGTGTAGGAAGTGAATGGCAAAGTCCTCTGCTGAAAGGAGAGGGGGGGAGGAGGTGCTTTTGGATGGAGGAGAGCGTTGAAGGTGTTGAATAGTTGTCTGGGGTTGTGAGACAGAAACGATATGAGAGTGGTGAAGTAATCCTGTTTGGCTAGGGTGAGTGCGGATTTAAACATGTGAAGTTATTGTTTGTATGAGGCAAAGTCATCGGTGGAGCGGGTTTTTTTCCAGCAGCATTCTGCAACTCTGGAAGCTCACCTCAGTTGTTTAGTGGAGTCTGTGAGCCAGTGTTGTCTGTTGATTTTGCGGGTTCTGTTGTGTGTGAGAGGAGCGACTGAGTCAAGGGAGGTGGTGATTGTGTGGTTGTAGAAAGTGGTGCCTGCATCTGGGTCATTAAGTGAGGATATGGTAGAAAGAGAGTCAGAGAGAGTGTGAGGGTTAAAGTTTTGTAGATTTCTGCGGGGGTGTACTAGATGTGAGACAGGAGAAGCAGGTGGAGTGGAGAAGGTGGAGAAGGTAAGTAGATTGTGGTCAGATATGGGGAGGGAAGAGTTAGCGATGTCCGATAGGGGGCCGAGGCGGGTAAAGATGAGGTCCAGTGTGTGTCCATCTTTGTGAGTGGCTCCAGAAGTCCACTGTGAGAGGTCGAAGGAAGAACAGAGTGAAAGGAGTTTGTTGGAAGCAGAGTGGGGGGTGTTGATTGGGTGTTGAAGTCTCCCATGATAATAGGAGGGATGTCAGTGGAAAGAAAATGGATAAGTCAATAAGCAAAGTGACAGAGTGAAAGGCAGTGACAGGGCCTGGCGGTCGGTAGACAACAGCCACTTGTAGGTTGGAGGGGGCGTAAATGCGGACAGAGTGCACTTCAAAGGAGGAGAGTGTGAGGGAAGGCAGAGGTGGAGTGGGGACAAAAGAACAAGTGTCAGACAGGAGGAGGCTGACACCTCCGCCATGCTTGTTACCAATGCGAGGGGTGTGGGTAAGCTGGAGGCTGCCAAAAGAGAGTGCAGCAGGGGAGGCTGTGTCAGAGGGTGCAAGCCATGTTTCCGTCAGACCAAGGAAGAGTAAATTACGTGGGATGAACAAGTAATGTATGTAGGAGAGTTTATTGCATGCATTCCAGAGAGCTCCAGGGAGAGGGATAGGGGGAGCAGGGGTCAAGGGGATGTGCTTCAGGTTGAAGGGGTTAATGGAATTTGTAGTGGTGAATCTGTTACAAAAGGCAGAGACAATGGTAGTAATGTGCTGAGGGGGCCCTGGGTTAGGGGATATGTCCCCAGAAGCCAGAAGGAGCAGAGAGAGGGTGAGCAGGTGGGAGTAGGATAGACTGTAGTTTGGCAGGGTTTGTTTGGTGCAGAGAGCATTAACAGTAGGGAAGAAGTTGGAGGCAGCACAGGTGAGAGGGTAGAATGCATGGAGAGATGTAGCGCTCATTGCCCAGCAAGGGTGTTTGGGAATAGGCAATTAGTGTAAGGAGAGTGGAGATTGAGATAATGGTGGAAAACAAAAGCAGAGTGTGAGATAGGTTAGCAAGCTATTAGTGGAAAAGAATGAGTAGCTGTTACCTTGCAATCCTTGTTCAATCCTGGTTTAAATCTGGTTTTAATTCACACTTGGAACAGCCATACTTTGAGCAGGTGACCAGTGTGGTTGACTATATACTAGTAACATCCTAAGCAGACAATCAGATGTGAAAAAGAAATGGGAGGGGTCGAGTCAGCTAATTAACAAAGTGGGGGAGAATAGGAAACAAGATGAGATGAATAGGAAACAAGATGAACTACACTGGCCTCATGCCCAGAGCAGGGGATGGGAGTAGAGAAGATGGCATTGTGATAACAAGTTATGACTATACTGGAGATACGCATCAAAGGAACATATAGCAATGGCACGATGGGAGTTAGACTTCAGTCGCAGAAACATACAGCAATGGCTCGATGGGAGCTAGACTTCAGTAGCAGAAACATACCTGTGAATGAAAAATGGGGTTGGTCAGGTCAGAAGGAAGGAGTTCCATGGAGCTACATAGTGTGGTTTTAATTCACACTTAAACGGCCACACTTTGAACAGGGCCACAGTGACCAAGGGCCACAAATGACCAGCGTGCATCCCAATCAGGGTTGATCGAACTATTCTAGAAAGGCTAAGTTCTAGAAGAACATTTTACTGTTTGTTCGAGTAAAGTTCTAGTTCGAAACACCATTTTCGTTTTCATTTTCAGCGGCTTCCTGCATTTTTAGCAGCCATCCAATCACCTTTCTGCACTTTGGCGGCCATCCAGTTTGGTATTGCTGGCTGCATCTTTCCCACACCCAGAAGCTGTTATTTGGTGACATTTGCAGGCTCACATATTGCCTAACTGTCATTTATATGCATATATATTATACAGAGTGCTTGGATTTGCTAAATCATACTCCGTGCCCAAAAGTTCAGTTTTTGCAGTTTTGGGGGTTCAGTAATTGTATAACACACCGTCTCCAAATCCCCTCAGGATGCAGGGCCCTGTAGCAGCTGCTACCGCTGCACCTCCTATAGCTACGCCCCTGCTTGCAAGCTGTCCTCATCTTTTCAGTTAGCCATTGAAAGGAATGAAGTATTTTAGCCTCTCAATTTCTTTCTGTCACTCTTGAGTCAAATTTTCTTCACTAAGTTGTTCCATGTATCCAGTTTACTGTTATGGATGGTAATTATAGCTTCTCCTCACCTGTATGGGTATAAAAATTAACCAGAACATCTTCTCCCATTGACTTTAATGGGGTTCGAAGTTCGAGTTCGAGCTCGAATAGAACTTCGAACCAAACTCACAAAAGCTCGAGGTCCTAACAGAACTAGAACGTTTTACTGTTCGCTCATCTCTAATCCTCATACATCCACCTCACACACCGTATACATCCCGCATACACTCACACACAGTATACATCCACATACAACACTCACACCATATACATCCCCGTGCACCAAGCACAGACAGTATTCATCCCCGTATATCACTTAAACACTGAACACATAGTTACATAGTTACTACGGTTGAAAAAAGACATATGTCCATCAAGTTCAACCAAGGTTGAGTAAATTGTGGGTGAAGGGAGGGAGATAAGGAATTTTGTAAGCCTAGTTTCTTCTACTGATGAACGCTTTGAAACCCATAAGGCAAGAACCAATCTACTCTAAGGAATATTTAATTTATGATGCCAGGGTTGCCATCAGTTTTACACAAAGGGTACACAGTATATAAAAAAATAAGTGCCATAAAAAATACTGAATATTTTAGGACACCTCCCCCCACCCAAAAAAAATCGAATAATAAGTGATCAAAATGACATGTAGCCATATATAACCAGGGTCGGACTGGGGTGCCTAGAGCTTACCAGTGGAGTTGATTCTCGGACCCACCAGTGGAGTTTATGCTTAGGCCCCATCCTACAGCTACTGTACATGACTGCACATGACTCTTGCAGTCTGCCTCTTGCTTTTGACCTTTGGCCCACTGGTAGTTTCCTCTGCTCCACTTTGGGCAGGTTGGTCTGTAAATACTCCCAAGAAAATACCAATAAAAACAACATCTTTCCCCACAAAAAAATGACCCATTAAACAGCTTTGTCAAATAAAAAGTTATGGGTTTCAGAATATGCAAAACATTGTTTTTTTTAGCTAGCAAAACATAAGAATGCTGTATAACTTTGACCCACAGACTAAAGATAACATACATTTTTACATAATTGAAGTGAACCCCCTTAGAAAATGTTATTTATTTTTCCATTCTACACAACAAACATTTATTTTTTTGTTTCTCAATGGATTATAGTGTATAATAAATGTAATGGCTTCATAAGAAAGTTACAATTCTTCCTGCCCTTATGTGGCTATGTTGATGGAAAAATTAAAAAGTTATGGCTCTTGGAAGGTGAGGAGGTGAAAAAAAAGAAAATTGTCTGCATGTCCAAGGAGTTACTTAGAGTACTTTTAGAGGAAAATACAAAAATAAAACAATTACCTGCTGTTCTCTTTTGCCTCTGCCTCCCTCCTCTTTTTCTATAGCAGTACTCAGTGACATCTCCACACAGCAGCTGACCATGGCAGCCTGTCACTCCATGCAGTGACGTTTATGGTAATAAGCATGCACACTCAGCCACTAGATTTGTTCCAGTCAGCAATAAAGGCAGATGAAGCAGCACATTTCTGCAGCTGTTCCATACAGCTGAATTGTTGAGATCCTTGCATGTGCTGCTAAAAGCACCCCAATCAGATGTATGGAACCAAAAATTCTTCTATGAATGAATATGACCTGTGACCAAGAATGATAAAGCTCCCACCTTTATACATACAGTGTAGATAGATATAGACGAGGCCCTATTCATGTCATATGTTCAGCCAACGTCCATGCAATGTTTTTGGGTAACTTGGAAAAGGAATCCTGATGTATTCTGTGGCGAGGCTATAGGAATGTAGTCTTTTTTGTACTATGCCTGCCTGTTTCCTAAATGTATAGTATATGCTTTATGTGCTAAATACAAAAGTGTAATCTTTTGTGTTCAGCATTTAGAGTGTATTCGGGGAAAAGGGGCAAACACAGTCCAAAAGAAAGTGTGGCAGAGTTATCAATGCTGTCTAACATTTGCCTTACTTTTTGCCACTAATTTTGGCACCTAGCATTGCATTCCAAGCCATGCTCTCTATCTGTAAAGCCACGTGCCTTTTAATATGCCCCTTTTATTAGACGAGATGCAGAAGTGTCTTTAAACTGTCTAAAACAAATAATAAATGTGGTGATGTTTGCCAGTTTTTTTAGCCACAGATTGTGGCAGAATTCTGGCGAATTTGCCTTAATAAATATACTCCAGTATGTCTGCCCTGTAGTTCCCCATACCTGTGTCTCGGCACTGCTGCAGGATATGTCAGGAGACCTTTTCCAAGGTACCATGGACAAAGGCTGAAAATGTGATGTAAATGGGGCCCTTGTAAAAGATGTATGAAGAGGTTTATTAAAACTGTTATATTACTGAAGGAACACAAAGCAAATTTTAAAATTTATTGCCTGATAAGGACAGTAAGAAATTTTGGCTGTACACATGCCACTTTTGCCCTGTCTACAATCTGGCCTTGTATCTTTTCTTTTAACATTATTAATATACGTTTTATTTATGCTTCGTATTTGTGTAGCAGTTGTGCTTTGTTATATAAACGAAAATACACTGGGGCCATCCATAGATTTGTTATTGTGTGCTTAAAGGGGTTTTCTCACTAAAGCTTTGGCAGGCATCTCAGCTGTTTCTCTGGCTTAGATTTTCAAATACAGGGACAAGTTTCTCCTCCCAATAGGTGTGTCTTCCCTCATTGAGGATTGGTGACCTCATCACGCCCTCACACTGTTCCTGCTCCCTCCCGAGTCCTCTTCATTCTGTGTGAACAGTGGGAGGGAGTGGATCTCTGCAGTCCTCCTGTAAGGGTCAGTTCTCATGTCTAGAGAGCTGTGGGTCACCTTCCTCCTAGGCTCCACAAGCAATCCTTGTAACTAGAACACCTGATTTGGTGTAAACAGTTATAATTACAGCCCCCTAATATTACATTAAATTCCAAACCTGATGATACCAGGAAGGCACAGGGACATTTTGACACCTGAAATGATGAACAAATGTGAGAAATTCAGCCTGCTTACCCCTCTTTTCAGGCAGGAGATAAGAGGGGGGAGCAGAGTGTATAAGGGTGTGTTATATTGGTGGGGGAGCAGAGTGTATAAGGTTGTGTTATATGGGTGGGGGAGCAGAGTGTATAAGGGTGTGTTATATGGGTGTGGGAGCCAAGTGTATAAGGGTGTGTTATATGGGTGTGGGGAGAAGAGTTTATAAGGATATATTATATATGTGGAGGGTGCAGAGTGTATAAGGTTTTGTTAAACGGGTAGGGGAACAAAGTGTATAAGGGTGTGCTATATGGGTGAGGGGAGCAGAGTATATAAAAGTGTGTAATATGGGTGGGGGAGTAGAGTGGATAAGGGTGTGTTATATGGGTGGGAAGAGCAGCGTGTATAAGGTTGTGTTATGTGGGTGGGGGGTAGCAGAATGCATGAGGGTGTGTAATTTTGGTGGGGGGAGAAGAGTGTTTAAGGGTGTGGTATGTGGGTGAAGGGAACAGAGTGTATAAGGGTGTGTTATATGGGTGTCGGGAGTGAATCTGCCAGCTATAGAGACTCAGTAATTGCTCAGATCCCTCACATCAGAGAAGAGCAGAGGCACAGGCAGCCTGTTTCACACAGCTCAGGGGGGAGTGTGCACAGAGACCTCAGGGCAGTCAATCACAGCACAGGGGACATGTCCTGACCATAGGTTTAACTAAATATAGGTAGCCATTAACAGCACAGGGGGCATGGCCCGACCCCTGGCTGCAGAATTAGCTCTAGACACACCCAAATTAAATGATATAGGTAATAGAAACCAATTGCGAATTTGCTTTCTTTTACTGTCCCCAAAATTGATCAGATATGATCTTTGTAGTGAGAAAACCCATTAAAAGTATGAAAAGCGGGACTATTGCAGTGCATGGATCCCCTGCACTAGAATTACAACTTTGTTATAAGGAAATCAAATCAGTTTGTATAAAGCCATCAATCGGAAATAATGTGACCTTTGTAGACATTTAGAGGCCGTTTACCAAAAGGTGTAACCACAGTTTTGTAAAAAAAAATTATTATTTTTTATGTCAAGTGTACTGTCAGCACTAATAGCATCAAAGACCTTGAACACAATGGGAGTTACGCAGGAATGTATCAGTTTCACAAAATACACCTATGGTAATGTATACAACAAAATGTTCCTGCAACATTGTGACAACACAGCTGAGATATATGCTATTGTAACTGATCAAATTAGAGTTATGACTTATTCTGTATGAAATGTGAGACGTTTTTGATATACACAGTGCGCAGTTATGTGGTTGTTCTGTAATCTGAGCACTCTCTTACGTAACAGATAGTGTAGCATTTTTGAAGGATTATTATGTTTGAGAAAATTTGTCTACAGCTACTACTGTCAAAGCAGTGTTAGTGATACTCATGACATGACACTTTTATCCAGCACAACCTCAGTTGTCATTCTGATAGGTAGATGCTTGTGGGTCACTTTGATCTTAATGGGGATTTGCCCAGACGGCACTTACCTAGCTCCTGTCAGCACCAGAGCAGGATGTATACAAATCACGCTGAGTCATGAAGCTGCAGGAGAGAGAGGGTGGGGGCGAGTGAGGAGTGAGGAACCCAAGGGAGCGTCTCAAAACTTAAGTGAAATAATAAACAGTACAAGAGTGGATTCTCAATACAGCAAGACAGCCTCAGACTGCACTGTCTACCCGGTGCCTTAAAAGCTCATTCATTTTGCCTGTCATCAGATAAGAAGTGTTTCACGCAAGCGCGGCCTGTCAGCTCCTGGATCGTGACTAGGGAAAGCATTGAGGTAACTAAGGGGGATTGAGAAATGCTGTAGCTCTCAGAGTTTTCACTTTTTTGTAATCACATATATTTAGAAAAGTGATTAAATAGCCATTTTGGAGGTTCCCACGTCAACATTACATGGTGGCAAAACCCCTTTAAGTGTACATAGCACAATTTTTCCTTATTGCATTCTGGAGCCATAAGCTTTGTAATTTTGTTTATTGAATTTGCTGTGTGATGTATTTTCTTCTTTCAGTGTATTTTTTGGTATGTAACATGCAGTTAATTTATATGATTTTAAACCAAATTTGTGCAAACAATTCAATTCCTCATTTTCTGAAATTATGATTTAAATGTACTACACAAATTGTAATGATTGAGGAGAAATATCTGTTTGTGTCTTATCTCAATGTCAATTTTAATTGTAGTACCTTACCTTGCAGTTAGTATTTGATTGCCAGGGTTATCTGATGTGTACTGATGATCCCACAAAGTTCTCTTTATAATGCCTCCAAGTTTTCCTTCCATTGTCTGAGCGTCTGCGTTTTTTCTGCTGTGAGTGTTCTTGGGACTTCTAGTTCTACAGTTAGTCGCACCTGAGAATCTATTTGGCTCAGTGTCTGATTTACACCTTTGGTTCATTCCTGGTCACCTTACTCCATTATCTAATGAATCTCTTTTATGAACTCTGACTACCATCTGATCCTCAGGTACTGCTCCTGATTAGTGTTGAGCGATTTTTATCGACAAAGTTGAAATCGGCAAGGTTTTTATGGTGATCGAAATTTCCAGATCATGCAATAATTAAGGTTAAAATCTGTGCATCATCTATTAAGATCGCGCCCTCTTTTCCCGTCGGGCTTCCTGTAATTTGGCTGGACCAGCAAATCAGATTACAGAATAGAGCAGGGTGAGAGAGATTTGAACATTTTATATAGTTAGCTAGAGAATTTTAAAGCAGCATCTACCGCTGTAAATTCACGGCGGGGGGAGCAGGGGGGGGGGGGGGCCCGCGGGTGAACACAGACAAGCTCTATCTATAAAGAACACTGGATAAGGATCACCAAGACTTAGTGTAGACATTGCACTGCAATATCTTTATTATTAACAGTTTGCTATTGAAATATTTCCTGGATATTGGGCAGCCTGAACTTATATTGGATACACATTTCTAGTAACTGCAGGTCTCTTTGTTAGCTGCAAAACTCCACTTTTATTATCAGTATACATTTCAGATATGTGTTCATTTTAATTTTACCCATTACACCTGTGACTGTTGATATATCCACCTTGCAGTTAAATTACAATCCAGCAATCTTGTAGTCAGCACAGGTTGTTTGTTGCCAAAAATACCGTGTATCATACGAAAAACATAACAGTTACGTGTTTTTTGACTTTTGCCCACCCTGCATTGTACATTTACGCAGCATCCATGTATATATTAAAACAGCAATTCTATATTCACCACTGTTTAATTGAAAGGTGCAAAAAATACCGTTTATTATACCAAAACATAACAGTTACGTGTTTTTTGACTTTTGCGCACCCAGCTTTGTTCATTGACGCAGCATCCACGTAAATCTTAAAACAGCAATTCTATATTCACCACAGGTGAATTGAAAGGTTCTGTGACTTTTATAACCTAAGTGTGTTGCCTAAGATGTAGTATGTATCCATTTGACTGTTGTGGATGTTAATTTCAGCTTCCCAGCCTTGTTTGGGTGTAAATAATGAAGGTGTTGTTGCTCTCCCATAGACTTTAATGGTCATCGCTTCATAAATCGAAGCTCAACTATCGAAAAAAACCTTATCGATAGCGGCCGACTATCGACTATCGCTCGATCTCTATAGCCAACGCAATCGCTCAACACTACTCCTGATATTGTTTTTGAGCTAGGCTATTCACTTAATTCCGAGTTTGCGGCCAATAATCAGAGACTACTTTGAGGACTGCAACCTGAAGACCTCGATGCAGGAAAAGGTTGTTCTAAGGTTAAGAGTGAGGGGTCCTTTCTACTTTTAACTTTTTTTATAACAGGTTTTAAAAAAAAAATATATATATATATATATTTTCTGGTGTAGAAAAGCTATTATTCTTAGGCAACCCTTAACCAATAGAGGAGAGTCCCTTATTCAGCACTCCATCTATTAGCCAGAGCTTCAAAAAGTTTCCTTTGCACCGGAGGATGTTGTATGTCCATGCATCACATTACCACTCTATTGATTGAAATGAGAACTGAGAAATGATTTAATTCTCAATTAGTGCTATTGGATAAATGCTGTTTGCTATCCACATAGATAACAGCTGTTTGCTGGGGGTGCTAGCAGCGAGGAGCTGTGTTCAATTCATCTCCAAGGGACCCATTTTACCAAAAACAAGATTACCCAAAATGGGAAGCCTTTTAATCTGAAGTTCATTTGTTGTATAACCATAATTAACAATAGAGTATACAATTCCTATGGCACCAAAAGTTTTGCTGAGGATACATTCATAATGTATCAAAAGTTAATCAAAAGTTATTTACGTAATATAATATGTTGACAAGTTTAAACTCCTCATTTTAAGCCAAATGTTTGAAACTTACCTACACTTGATAAGGCTGGAAGGTTGAGTTTCCTTTTGTCACTGAGCTTTGACAACCCAAGCAAATGGGCTAATATAAAGCATTCATGTGATCTAAGTAAGCTGAAAATCTACAAAAGATAGGTTTAAAATTTCCTATGTATTTGCATGAATTCAAATCTTAGACCATCTGTTATAAGAAAAACTAACTCGCTGATTCACCTGCTGGGTTTCATTGCACAGTGCACGTGCTTTCTAATTAGGAGTAAAGCTTTTAAGGCGCAGCAGGGACTAAAGTCAACGCCATGGAGAAACTGCAAAGTTACACACCACTGCTGTTGAACTAATGTAAGTCTGGAAGTAAATTTTTTTAAAGACACTAACTTCTCTTTGATTTTCTTATATATTTTCTAAATTATTATATTTGTTACCAATACCTGGGTAGATTTGTTTTTTAAAGTTTTTTGTGGTCTTGTTTACACTACTCTATTTATAACATTTATACAACAAAAAGGGTGTCACCCTATTCATAATGTGTTTTTTGCATACAAATAATATCCCATTCACATCATGTTCTCCGTTGCCATCAGTGGTATTCATTGGGATACCTTGAAATTTTTTTCTCAGAGTATGTTTTGGACTACATTTGCTCTATTTACATTTTTTGCACAACACACAAAAGCATGTGACTATGTTTGCCCTATAAATTTTATGATCCTGCCATAGCATATATGTTGGGATACATTTTTAAGGCATATTTCAAATGATACCACAGAGGTTGAAAACAGAATGAAATATAATAGTTTAATATTGTAAGCTTAGCAATCGATGTAAGTTATTACCCTAAAAATTTATATTTTTTTGGCTCTTCACTCTGATGCTCCCTGTCATAGTTACATAGTTAATACAGTTAAACAAGACAAATGTCCATCAAGTTTAATTAGGGGTGGGGAAAGATGTGAATGAAGGGAGGGTTAGAAGGAATTTTTAAGGTGATGCAGACTGGAACCCATAAGACAAGAACCAATCTGCCAGGGTCGTCGCTAGGCCCTGGATAAAACGGCTGCTGCCCTGAACCTGGCCCTGACTGGCAATCTGCCCTACCAGGCATTTTCTGAGTGGGCCCCACACACAAGCAAGTTTCTTCAACTGTATGCACCTCCTATATACCTACCTACTGAGGGGTCAGCTACATACCTACCAACTAGGGGCAGTTATATCACTACCTACTGAGGGATCACCTATATACCTACCTACTGGAGGCATCTATATTCTTATCTACTGAAGGGGCACATATATACCTACAGGGAGTCATCTATATACCTATCTACTGAGGGAACACCTATATACTTACCTACAGGGGCACCTATATACCTACCTATTGGGGGCACTTATATCCCTACCTACTAGGGGCACCTATATACCAATCTACAACTATATAACTACCTAATTGGAGAATTTATGTAAATACCTACCTATTGGGGGTGTATATACCTACCTACTGGTGGAAGCTATGTACCTACCTACTGGGGATAGCTATATACCCATCTAGTTACCTACATATTGAGGGCCCCTCTATTCCTACCTACTAAGAGTGAACCTATATATCTACCTTCTGAGGGGGCACCTATATACCTATCTACTGGGGGGCACCTATATACCTACCTACTGGAGGCGCCTCTATAGCTGCCTACAAAGGGGACCTATGTACCTTCCTAGTGAGGGAGCCTATATACCTTATGAAAGCACCTATATACCTAACTATCTATTGAGGGGACCTATATACCTAGCTAACTATTAAGAGGGTCTACACACCGACCTACTAAGGGGACCTATACACCTAGATATACCTATATAGGTGTAGAAGTCCTCTTTTTTCCTCATGAGATTGTGCCTGTAACCCCCATCCTCCTTTTCCTCCCCGCAAACATTGTGTTAGATGGCCTAGTGCAAACACAAACTACAGCCTCCACCTACCCCACTATGGGAAGTTTATACAGAGGTGGGGCATAGGTAGAAAGGTGCTGAAAAAGTGAAGATTCTAAGATGTTTGTGTGGTAAATATTGCAGAGACAAGTCGTGGCTGAAAGAACTTATCATGACTTTTTAGACCGAAAAGGAAAAAAAAAGTAAAGAGCATGACTCAGAAGAGTCACTAGCTATAAATGAATTGTAGTCACTTATATGTCTGTAGCATGTCTTTGTACAACTGGTAGTTACTAGTCACTATATTGTGGTCTCATGTGGTCATGGTGAGGCACTATTATTTGGTCTTATGGTATTTTTTTTTAGTATGACGGTAATACCTATAGTATATTTGCCTGATGTACAGGTGTATTTGTATTATTTAGAGGTATTACACGATCATACATGGGTGAGCACTTTTAAAGAGGCAAATTTGTCAGCGCTGATTTTCATTATACAGTTTGTCCTGTTAAGGCATGTTCACACGGCTTAAAATGGGCCGTATTTCGGTCCGTAATTACGCGCCAAAGTGCGCCAATTACGGGCCGAAAACGGCCCATTCATTACGGTAATTCACAGTTCTCATAGAGAACTATGGAAATTACGTCTCCTCTCCCCGCCTGGCGAAGCCGCCGGGCGGGAGATAATTCACATGTCACTTTCTAGCAGCGTATACGCGCCGTTAGCAGTGATAGTCTATGGGCCGGCGAAGTGCCGGCCCCCCGCTTACCCCCCGCTCCCGCCCCGCCCCCGTCCACACGGCGTAATTGCGGGGCGTAATTACGTCCCACAATTAAGCCGTGTGAACATAGCCTTAAAGTGCTGGACAGGATCTATGTGGAAAGCGTAAAATACATCCTGCAGTTCATGTGCTGTGAAAAATGGTGTGTGAACCCAGCCCTACTGTGCACAGAGGGTCCATGACCAGCAAATTTCAGGACTAGCAACGCCCCTGCAATCTGCCCTTAAGGAATATTTCATTCCTGATCCCAAAACTGCCATCAGATTGGATCTAGATATTTTATACATCTATCAAAATATTAATTATGTTGTCGTTAGTACAGTTGAAACCAGAAGTTTACATACAATACACTATATAAACAGACACATGCGTGTTTTTCTGACATGGAATCAGAATAAACCTTACCCATTTTGGTCAATTAGGACCACCAAAATGATTTATATTACTTTCTGCAAAGTCAAAAGTTTACATACGCTATGATTACTACACCTTTAAACAATTTGGGACAGCCCATATGATAATGTCATATCTTTGGAAGCTTCTGATAGGTTTATTGGCAACATCTGAGTTAATTAGAGACACAGGTGTGGATGTATTTTTTTAAGCACACAAGAAATACACTGCTTCTGTGTGTAACATCATGGGAAAGTCTAAAGAAATCAGCCAAGACATCAGGAAGAGAATTGTGGACTTGCACAAGTCTGTATCATTCTTGGTTGAATTTTCCAGGTACCAGAAGGTGCCTTGTTTATCTGTACAAACGATTATACACAAGTACAAACAAGATGGGAATGCCCAGACATCATACAGATGGGTTCTGTGTCTCAGAGATGAACATGCTTTGGTCCGATATGTGCATATCAACCGAAGAACAAGAGCAAAAAACCTTGTGAGGATTCTGGCAGAAGCTGGTAAGATTGTGTCATTATCCACCATGAAATGAGTACTGTATCAACATGCAAAAAACTTTGAGATTCTTAGTTCACACGTTTTGATCAAAAAATTTTTAAGCCACCCCCCGGCTTACAACGGGATCTCAAGGCGGGTGGTCCTACGCTATCTTTACCTCTCAAAAGAGCCAAATTCAGACTTCTCATTGGGTCAACCGACCTCCATAATCCAGAGAGAAAAATAAAAAAACACCAACCTTGCAAGCATACTGCACTGATATAACAGCCTGTGGAGGTGGGCGGGGTGCAAGAAACCAAAATGGAGGCATCCCTTCCTCCCTATATAGATTAAAAGCAATATTTTTAAGCCACCCCCGGCTTGGGTCGGCTGATCCAATGAGAAGTCTGAATTTAGCTCTATTGAGAGGTAAAGATAGCTTAGGACCACCCGCCTTGAGATCCCGTTGTAAGCCAGGGGTGGCTTAAACATGTTTTGATCAAAACGTGTGAACTAGGAATCTCAAAGTTTTTTTCAGGTATGAGAGATAGCATAAATGCTTCTTTAGAGGTTTCCATGTATTGTATAGCCCTTTTAAGCAGTTGGTGTGCCACTGGTAATGGTATGCATGTATTTATATATATTATTATATATATATTATATAATAATATATATATATTTTATATATTATATATATATATTATATATATATATTATAATATATATATATATATACCAGGAAAAAAATGCAGGGACTCCAAAGTGCGGTGAAAAAAATCAAACGTGTTTATTCCAACATGTCCAAAGAGCAACGTTTCGACTCACAAAGGTCTTTCTCAAGCAAAGTGTAAGGTGTGCACTTTATTTAAAGGTGAAACTTCATACATAGCAAATTAATTAATTGATTTAAATAATTAAATTTTTTATAAAACATGACAAAAAAGGGGTGATCAATTGTTACTGATGCTTAATAGTGAAATATAATCCAAACAATGTGATACAAAAGTAACAATAATGTGATAAAATCAATGTAAATGAACTAAAAGACATGATCAAGCATTAAGATGATACAATATGCCATGAATACATGATATCAAATCTAAATAGAGGGCGGGACGAACGCCTCCTACAAAACATACATACGTAATCGCCTCATGAATCCCGGCGTCCGAGCACAGTACTGCGCAGGGCCGGCATTCTCCATCAACACATGACCATAGAGTGACAGAACACGGAAGTGCGTCCAAAGCGCATGCGCACCCGCCAACACAAGTAAGCGGTGGCCATATTGCTTAAGGGAATGACCAAACAATCAAAAAAAAAGAAAGAAAAAATAAGGAAGAAAATGAAGAAACTAAATAAAAATAAGCTCACATCCTAGATGAAGAGAACCATACCTAGGCATAGCCTCCACATCCCGGAACAGAGTAAATGTATATCGGAGAACAGAATTAGCCCAAAACCATATCCATAACTATGAACACAGGATTCGGCAAAGACATCGCAATCAGCATTGTTTAAACAACACCGACTGCAGCATCCCTATCCATGAATCTCCACATAAGTGTCTCCACACTCTTCACAAATTACTTTATAACTTAATAATACAATAAAAAAAAAAAAAAAAATAGAAATAAAATGTAAAATAAAAAAATGAATGAACTAAAAATAAAGACGCTCTATACCGAGACTGACACTCCATCGATCAGAGGCGTGTGTAAAAAAGCCCACACATACACAAACGTAACAATGCAAGGAACGACTAGACACATGTAATATCAAAATTAAGTGATTAAAACTGTTAAAAAGTAAAAAAATTCAAGGAGCCACTACATCTAATCCTCGTAAATGCATCTGAAAAAAATAAAAATACAAAATCCAACATTAATTTACCACCCTAACCAAAGCAGAAAGAGCACGGCATAAAAACAGAAGAAGACAAGCTATTTAAACATTTTATGGCTGATATTAAATTTCACATTTAAGCCCATAGGTTTAAGTGCATCTAATTTAAAGATCCACATAAGTTCTTTAACTTTCTGAATCCCTGAGACACGATCTCCCCCTCTTTTAAATGGAGGAACACTATCTAGACTGGCACATTTGAAGTCCCATTCTGTATGGCCCGGTTCTGCAAAATGTTTGGAGACAGGCAAATCCATACGTTTTTTATGAATACACTAACGATGGTTATTTAAACGAGTTTTTAAATCACATGTGGTTTCTCCTACGTAAATAAGATTACAGCTACACCACAACACATAAATAACCCAACTAGAATTACATGTAAAATGCGATCTAATCAAAATTTTTTCTTTGGTTCTTGGGTGAATAAAAAATTCACCCTTTTCAATGACCCTACAATTTACGCATTGAAGACAAGGATAGATACCGGTTTTCCGTATCCCAAGAAAAGTTTGTCTAGACTTAGAAGCTGTTACAACATCATTCCTCACCAGTCTATCCCCAAGATTTTTTGCTCGCCTATATGACATGAGAGGTGGAACCTGAAATTCAGGAATGTCATGAAAGCTTTTTTTCAAAACATTCCAATGTTTACGCACAATATTTGCAACATTATTACTAGTGCTGTTATAAGTAGAAACAAATGGTATCCTTTTATCTTTAGAGAGTTTTTTACCTAAAAACAGTGATGCGCGATCCACTTTACTAACCCGATTTCTAATATTCTTCAATAAATTACCAGGATAACCTCGGTCTATAAACTTTTTGCTCATCCTAGTTAATGCCAACTCACACTTATCCGATTTGTCCACGATACGCTTAACTCTTAACATTTGGCCATATGGCATCGATTTAATCATATTTCTAGGATGGCAACTGCTGTAATGCAATAATGTGTTGCGATCAGTACTTTTCACAAACAACTCTGTGTGAAACTCAGAACCATCAAAAATAACCATAGTGTCTAAAAAAGATATCCTATCTACAGAATGAGTCATAGTGAATTTAATATTAGGACACATGTTATTCAAGAAACAATGAAAATCCATCAATTCCAACTCCGTACCCAACCAAATCACAAAAATATCGTCTATGTATCTCCACCACCTCAGCACATTGCTGAAGTGGTGGGATACATAGACATAATCTCTCTCCAACATAGATACAAATAAATTTGCATAAGTGGGCGCCACGTTTGTACCCATGGCGGTCCCTCGTGACTGTAAAAAAAATTCACCATTAAATAAAAAATAATTATGTGTCAAAACCATCTATATTCATCAATACCCTAGATATAGCCTCAAGCCCTCTATCATGTTCTATAGATGTATATAGGCTCTCAATGTCAAAAGACACTAAAATGATTGAAGAAGAAACACTAACATCTTTCAATTTACATAAAAAATCAGATGTGTCTCTAATAAACGACTCAGATTTAAAGACAAAATCACGCAATACCCTATCCAAAAAAATGGATGCATTACTAAAGACAGAGCCTCTACTAGAAACAATATGCCTACCTGGAGGGTAATAGATACAAAATAGGGATCACAGGATGTTCGACTTTCAAAAAATTTTTTAATTTACCATCAATCAAATTCTTTGTAAAGGCTTCCTCAACGATTCCTTCCAGCTTTTTACTGAAAGTTTTTATGGGATCACTGGAAAGGGTCCTATAAACATTGGAGTCACCAAGTTGTCTATTGGCCTCAGCTATATATTGTTTGGAATCCAACACCACAACTGCACCGCCTTTATCAGCCGGCCTAACAGTAATGGCTGAATTCTCAGACAATTCCTTTAAAGCAATTATTTCATCATGTGTTAAATTGGGATGAACCAAAGGCTGTTTTTCACTTTTTAATTTTTACACTGATAGCTCTTGTTTAACTAAGCTTATATATGTTTCCAACTGGTGCGTCATAATTGGTGGAGAAAACTCACTCGGTGTGTAAAGATCAAATTCACTCAAAGAAAAAACAGGTTTAGCAAAAGATAGGTCAACCGGTGTTGTAGATAAATCACTATGAGCATACCACAAACACAATTTCAACCTTCTTATAAACTGTTGAATGTCCAATTCCAATTCAAACCAGTCTGTTTTATGTTCTGGACAAAAGGATAAACCTTTAGACAATAAACTTTCTTGTGATGATGTTAAAGAAATTGAAGATATATTTACCACTAATGAAGAGTCACTATTTTCAGATGTTACTTCTTCTTTATGGAGTTCGCTTTGTTCTTCTGATTGCGTGTTTTTACGGGTACGATGACGCCGTCTCCCCCCCTCTCCTTGTTGGTCGTTTTTTGAGGATTGTTTTTGATTCCTCTCTAAAAAATTGGCAGGATCATTATTTACAGATTTATCTATATATGAAGGAAACTGTCTTTTCGATTTTTTTGGAAATGAACCATCATCATTTTTCCAAGAGTAAACAAACCCAGACTCATAATCATGTAAGTCCCTTTGCCATTTTCGCCGTTTCATTTCTTCTAAATCTGTTTTGAACTTCTTCAAAAATGGCTTCTGACTTGACATGAAGCTAGTATAGTCATCACTGGACAACAAAGATTTTAGAAGACCGTCTACCTCATTCACTTTATCAGTAACAGTCCCAAATTCTTTATGTAAAAACTCCAAATTCAATAAAATCACTTCAAAAGCATACTTATTGGACATTGTTTCAAAACGATTACGGAATTCAACATCTTTAGAAAACAAATTAGGTTGTGACCGCATTCCCCTAGGGATTCTCTTATGCTTAAAATATTGTTTAAGTGTAACCAAATGCAGTTCTAAAGTGACCTGTTTTTTTGAAACATTTTCAAATTGCCGTTGTGTCTCCAGGGCTGATGGTGAATCCAAAAATGCAGCATCTCCTTCAATTCTGTTAAGTATACCATCCACCTCCACTTCGGAATAGGAAAAGACATTGGAATATGTGCTGGGTGTATCCATATTTAAAAAGAAAAAACAAACTTAAAAAATGGTGGCGCCAGCTTAATGATTCAACAATAAGAATAGGAAAAACAGCAGCACTCAAAAATTAAACTTAAAATGAATAAATGGGTGCCTGCAGAGTTAGACTTATATATGCCGCAACCATGCCAGCGGCACCCACTGTTCACATTGTGTTTTTCAGAAATGTTTTTTTTGTGCAGAACTAAACGTTGTATTTGGCATATATTGATTTTAATCTATATAGGGAGGAAGGGATGCCTCCATTTTGGTTTCTTGCACCCCGCCCACCTCCACAGGCTGTTATATCAGTGCAGTATGCTTGCAAGGTTGGTGTTTTTTTATTTTTCTCTCTGGATTATGGAGGTCGGTTGACCCAATGAGAAGTCTGAATTTGGCTCTATTGAGAGGTAAAAATAGCGTAGGACCACCCGCCTTGAGATTCCGTTGTAAGCCGGGGGTGGCTTAAAAATTTTTTGATCAAAACGTGTGAACTAAGAATCTCAAAGTTTTTTTCATGTATGATAGATAACATAAATGCTTCTTTAGAGGATTCCATGTATTATATAGCCCTTCTGCATCAACATGGACTGAAAAGCCATTGTAACGGTTGGAGTACTGGATCCGCTGTATCACTGCAGGCGATGGTGTAACCGCACCAGGGAGCAGAGTATATGGGGCCGCTGGTTTTCACAAGAGCCTGCTGCAAAATGGGTCGGACTTGCTGTGGCAAGCGAATCCCCAGTTTGCTACCACTGCCGTGACTTGCCTGCAGTGGCGGCCAAAGTAAGACATGGTACAGAATCGCTAGGCTGGTTCAAGGTCTAGGGAGCCGGGACGCGCACGGCGGGAAGCAGAGACATCAGGAACAAGGATAGGTGAGTAGCTGGCCACACCAGGGATGGAGCTGCGAATGCGTCTGCAGCCCGACATGCGGGTCGTGCCGCTACTCGGGCACGGGTTAGCCTGCAACCCGGAGCAAGGGTTGCAGGAGTACCCATGACATTGCTCCTCCTTTGGCCCCCTCCTCTTCTGGGCCTTGAGGAACCTCAGGAGCAACTTGCGATCCAGGATATTGTCTTCAGGCTCCCAGGACCTTTCTTGGAGCCTGAACTCCTTCCAGTCAATAAAGAAATGTTGCTTCCCTTCGATTGTCTTCATGGCCAGAATCTCCTTTATGGTATAGAAACGGTATGAGTTTCAGACGCAGAGAAGGTAACCTTCTGGGAGAAGCAATTCAGGATAAGTTGTTCCAGCAAGGAGACATGGAAGGAGTTCGGGACACGCATCATGGAAGGAAAACAGAGTTTATAGGCCACATGATTTATCTTCTTCAGCATCTCAAAAGGTCGTAGGAAACGAGGGACCAGTTTATAACTGGGGATCTTCAGGCGAATATATCTAGAGGAAATCCAGACTTTGTCACTAGGAGCGAAGAACGGAGCAGTCCTTCTCTTCTTATCTGCTTGAGCCTTCATTTGGGAAGATGACCGTTGCAGAGACTTGAGAGTGTCTTCCCAAATAACTGTAAAATCACGAACCAGGTTATCCACAGCAGGGACATCAGAGGACGAGGAAAGAAGGAGAGGTGGGATGTTGTCCATACACAATAAAGAAAGGAGAAGCACCAGCAGACTCCGACTCCAGGGAGTTATAGGAGGACTCTGCCCAAAGCTTCACTTGATCTGTCATCCTGACGAGCAGAGGCAAAATGTTGTAGGTAGTCACCCAGGACTTGATTGACCCTCTCAACGCCCATTTGTCTGAGGGTGATAAGCCGCAACTTAATTCGCAGCTGGGAACAAAGGACATGCCAGAATTCTGACATGAACTGGATCCCCCGATCAGAGACAATATGTTGGGGCATTAAAGGCAATCAGTAGATGTGCTGGAGGAAGAAACTGGCGAGACGAGGAGCAGAGGGCAGACTGGGCCACTGGACAAAGTGCGACGTGTTAGAGAAGCGGTCAGCGACCACTCAAATGACAGTATTGCCTGAGGAGGGTGGAAGGTCAGTGATGAAATCCATGGCTATATGGTTCCACGTGTTCTTTGGAATAGGCAGGGATTGAAGAAAACCTGCTGGCTTCTGACGGGATGTCTTGTTGTAGGCACAAGAGGCACAGGATTCAATGAACTCCTTCACATCTTTAATAAGATCGAGCCACCAATAGAAACGGGAAATTAATTGGCACGAGTTCTGTACACTGGCATGTCTGGCCACCAGAGAGCAATATCTCCATTTTAGAATTTTCTTCTTGAGCACAGGATGCACGTACGTCTTACCCAGAGGAGGTCTATGGGAGCTGTGGAGTTGAGATATTCAGGAGGGACGATGTGCTGAGGAACCATCTCTTCTCCTATAACATCAAAGACACAGGAAAGGGCATCAGCCTTGACATTCTTCTCCGCGGGACAGAAATGGATGAGGAAATTGAAGCGGTAGAGGAAGAGGGACCATCTGGCTTTGCCGTGGATTTAGTCGCTGGGCCATCTGAAGGTACATGAGGTTCTTATGGTCGGTCTAAACATTGACCAGATGTCGATCCCCCTCCAGGAGGTGACGCCATTCCTCCAAGGTCTGCTTGATGGCCAGTAATTCCCGATCCCCGATGGCATAGTTTTTCTCCACAGGAGAAAACATCTTAGAGAAGAAGCCATATTTAAGGGTCTTACCCTTGGGACCCTTCTGTGTGAGGACCGCCCCAGGCCACACAGATGAGACATCTATTTCTAAGAAAAAAGGTTTCTCAGAGTCTAGACAAGACCGAATGGGCGCAGAGGAGAACGCTGACTTCAACCTAGTAAAGGTCTCTTTAGCCTCAAGTGGCCAGCGTTTTGGGTTACTGTTCTTCCGGGTGAGCACCACAATAGGTGCCACCACCGTAGAAAAATGTGGGATAAACCGGCGGTAATAATTCTGGAAAACCCAAAAAACTATGTATGGCCCAGAGACTGACAGGCCGTGGCCACTGCAAGACGGTAGACAGTTTAGTCAGATCCATCTGCAGACCTTTGTCTGAGATAATATACCTGTGAAATGGAAGGCTGGTCTGGTGGAAGAGGCAATTCTCAAGCTTGGCTTAGAGGTGATTATTTCTTAGGCACCTCAGCACCAGGCGTACATGGATCCGATGAGACTCTGGGTCAGGGGAAAGCACCAGGATGTCATCTAGATAAATGACTACACTGGAATACAGGAGGTCTCGAAATGTCCTTCTCGGGTGTTTAAGACTGTCTTCCACTCATCACCCTTACAGATCCTAACCAGATTATAGGCTCCCGCAAGTCCAATTTGGAAAAGGTTCTGGCACAACAGAGTTGGACAAAGAGCTCTATAACTAGTGGTAGTGGATATTGGTTCTACAGAGAAAAATCCAGCACCAGCCGGAGAAGAAGACTTGTGTATGAACCCCTTCTGCAGTTTCTCTTGAACGTAGGCCAACATGGCCAGAGTCTCAGGTACAGACAGCGGGAAGACCCTACCCCGGAGAGGGCTAGTACCAGGTAGCAGATCTTTTGGACAATTGTAAGCACAATAAGGAGCAAGTGTCTCAGCCTGTTTCTCAGAGAAGGCGTCAGCAAAGTCCTGATATGGAGCAGGCAGACCCGACAGAGGTTTGACAGGCATCAGAAGAGAAGTGGGGCACACCGGACAGGGTGCCACCAAGCAGGGAGACTGACAGTCTTGTCCCCAACGCGTGACTTTGCCCATCTTCCAGTTAAGCGTAGGGGTGTGGCGTTGCAGCCACGGAAGACCCAAAAGTACTGCTGAGGAAGAACAGGACAACACGTAAGACCATATTTCCTTCTTTTATAATACCCCTTCATGAAGAGACAACAGCTCCATACAGAAATGTATGGAGTTGCTGAGAAGCTCCCCGGTGACAAAAGAGATGGCCAGAGGTTTCTCTAGGCGGACCACAGAAAGGCAATACTTGGTCACCAGAGAAGCGTCCATGAAATTTCTGGCTGATCCAGAGTCCAGAAATATGGCCACTTGGAACTGAATACCAGATCTGGGCAAGATCTGTACTGGCATGGTGAGATGTGGAGAGGAATTACTCTCCCCACGAGACGCCACTCCCACAAAACCTATGTGCATGTGTTTCCCGGACATTGTGGACAGATTGGACAACCCCTGCGGTAGTGTTCAGGACTGGCACAATAGAGACATAGATTTTCCTCGCATCATCGGGACAGCTCTTGCAGATGGGCACTGTCTACTTGCATGGCCTTCTCAGTGACCGGCAGAGGGGATAGTAGAGGAGGCCTCTGGAACAACAGAGCAAGACTAGGCAGGTGAAGGAAAGCACATATCAATGCGGGTGGCCAGGTGGGTTAGGTCGCTCAGAGTCGAAGGGAGTTCTTGAGCGGACAGTGCAACCTTAATCTGGCTGGAGAGCCCCTTCTTGAACATGGCCCTTAATGCCGCATCGTTCCAGGACAATTCTGAGGCCAGGGTGCGGAACTGTACGGCGTATTTCCCTATGGAGGAGTCTCCTTGTCATAGTTTCAACAAAGCAGTCTCTGCCAAAGAGGCATAGCCAGACACTGTGGAATTCACAGAGGAACATGGAGAGGTTGTCCATGACTGGATCGTGTCTGTCCCAGAGAGGGGTGGCCCATGCCAGGGCTTTCTCAGAAAGAAGGCTGACCACAAACGCCACCTTGGACTTTTTGGTTGGGAACTGACTGGCCATAAGTTAAACATGTGGGGAGTACTGGATGATGAAGCCCCTGCATGCCTTGGAGTCTCCATCAAAGTTCGTCGGCCTGGATAACTGCAGTTTTGGCTGACGGACAGCACAGTAGCTGTAGGCGCTGAGGAAGCCACGGAAGATGGCTGCTGCTGCTGGGTAGAGAGTAATTGTTGCATCATTGCGGTCAGCTGATTGAGCTCTCGCGCCTGTTGTGCGATCTGGTGTGACTGCTGGGCTATGATGGTCATGAGTAGTGATGAGCAAACCCTAAAAAGTTCGAGTTCGACGCTAACCTCGGACTTAAAAGCGTTCAGTTCGAGTCGAACTCGAACTTCAAACCCCTTTTAACCCCTTACCGACATTTGATGTACCCATATCGGTACATCATGGCGATCTTGCGAGCTCACAAGCGGAGCTCGCAAGATCGCGACATTCGGCCGCGGGTGATTAACTCTTCGATGTCATGACCTATCATGGTCGCGACATACAAGCTGCAGGCAGAAGGAGTGAGTTCCACCTGCCTGCCATCGGCGCAGCAAGCGACAGAGATGCCGCTCACTGGTCCCCTTACCCGACACCCGGATGCTTTGTGATAGCATCCGGGGTGTCCGGTGACATCACCATGCCCGCAGTGCATTGTCGGCATGGTGATTGACTGTCACCATGGCAACCAGTACACTGCAGTAATATAAATTGGGTATCGCCATAATCTTCTCGACCCACAGAGTAAAACTAACTTGTCACGTATATTGCACGGTGAGCGCTGTTATAAATAAAAATACAAAACACTATTCAGATTGCAGTATGTTCTTCACCCTGCCTTCCGAAAAACAAATTTAAAAGCTATCCAAAAGCCTTCTCCCCCCAAAAAATGATTCCAATAAAAACATCAACTCCTCCCGCAAAAAACAAGCCCCTACACAGCTGCGTAAACAGAAAAATAAAAAAGTGATCGCTCTCAGATTGTGGTGATGCAAATAGGTGTTTTCTTTTTGAATAAGTGTTTTTATTGTGTAAAAGCAGTAAAACATAAAAAATAATATACAAATTGGCTATCGCTGTAATCATATCGACCCGCTGAGTAAAGCTAGGATGTCATTTATACCACACGTTGATAGCTGTAAAAAATAAAAATAATAAACACTACCAGCATTGCTGTATTTTGTTCAAAATGCCTCACAAAAACCTTAGTAAAAAGTGATCAAAGCAACATATGCACCCCATAATGGTACCAATAAAAACACAAACTCATCCCGCAAAAAAACCCCCAAAGTTTCTTAGATGGGGTCATTTATGAGGGTATCTAACATGCAGGCCCCTCAAAGCCACGTCAGAATTGGACTGGTCTCTAAAAAAATCTGTTTTGCAAATTTTCTTGAAAATGTGAAAAATGACTACTAAATTTCTAAGCCCCCTAATGTGGCAAAAAGAAAAAAAAATTACAAAATAATACCAACCTACAGTGGACATATGGTAGATGCTAGTTATAAACTATTTTGAGTGGAATAGATTTTTCACAAATAAACAACTAAAGTCTGAACCAAAATGAAATACTAACATAAAGAACAAAGTAAATAAAAGTCATAAGCACAAGGGCAGGTAAGAGGGTGCTTTGTGGAAAAGAGTACTTTCAACTCAGAAAATATAAAAGTAAATAATTCCACAGCACTCGTTGGTATATATGCTCATTAATTTTGATATTTTATATAGACAAAGCGAATGTTTACTGAACTTGGTTACAGAGAGCGTGTTTCCATACAAAAATTAAATAATAAACTGGACATATGGCTAAAGGAGAGCGTGACCATGTGGAACGTTTCAGCTGATGTCACAGCCACATCACTAGAGAGAAACAAGCAAATGAAATAATACATATGCAACAAGAAAAAACATGAAAAAACCTAGAGAAACATACAGGTGTTGTAAGGCATATTGTGTATGGAGCATAAAGGAAAAAGGATACAATAAACAACCACAGGAATAGCACATAATAGAAGAATAAAGATATTGCAGGTATAACAATAAGCACGATAATAAACGTGTTGAATAGACAAAGTGAATAAATGAATAATGCAAAAAGAGGAGAAAGAGTAGTAGAGAAAACCCATTGACAGGAAGAAAGGAATTCCTTTCAATTGGTTTTCTCTACTACTCTTTCTCCTCTTTTTGCATTATTCATTTATTCACTTTGTCTATTCCCTAGGTTTATTATCGTGCTTTTTGTTATACCTGCAATATCTTCATTTTTCTATTATGTGCTATTCCTCTGGTTGTTCAGTGTCCTTTTAGTCATCCTTTTTCCTTTATGCTCCATACACAATATGCCTTACAACACCTGTGTCAGGGCTAGGCAGCGTTCAGCCTGCAGGGAGCAACAGTCTGCAGCAGCTGATTTGCGACCCCACCCGGATAGACAGTCTGCTGGCAACTCTGTGAGTGACAGAGGCCCAGCCACTCTGGGCAGGGGGCGTGTCGCACCAGCCAATGGGAGGACCCGGAGGCCGCTCCAATCAGCTGCTGGGGCGGTGTCCGGGAATTACATTTAAACTCCCTGCAGGCTGAGTGCAGCGCCTGTGATATTCTCCTGGCTGCCTTGTGTTACTTGTGCTTAATATTGTGTTTGCTTATCTGTGTACCAGACCTCTGCTTGTTTTCCTGACCCTGTCTTGCATTCTGATTTTGTACCTCGCTCCTGTTCGTGTTTGACCTCGGCTTGTCTACGTTTTCTCTCTGGTTCTGATTTGTGGCTTGGCGTTCCTGATTTGGTATTGACCCGGACTGTCTGACCTTTCTTCCTCCTGACGTCCCCAGCAATCTAGCAGCGCAGGGACTGTCGCCCAGTTGGTGTCTGTCGCCTAGGGCAGCACGTCAAGTAGGCAGGGACAGTGGGCTGGATTCCAGTCAGGGCTCACTGCATCTCCCTTGACGTGACATTATCACAGGCCGAAACCGTCTCTGCTCTCCACTCGCTATGAACCCCATGATAGGTCTGGTAGTCGTAGAGCAGATGCAGGGGCTTACCCAGCTAGTTCAGGATCTGGCGCTGAGGGTACAACAGCAGGAGATTACCCTAAGTCAGAGTGTTCCTGTATTATCTGCCCCCACTATGGAACCCCCGATTCAGTTGCCTGATAGATTCTCAGGCAACAGAAGGGCCTTTTTGACATTTAGGGAAGGATGTCGCCTGTATTTTAGGCTCCACCCACATACCTCGGGCAATGAGGAACAGAGGGTGGGAATCGTTATGTCCCTTCTTCAGGGCCCCCCTCAGGAGTGGGCATTTTCTTTACCCCCTGAATCACCAGAATTTTCTTCTGTGGACAAGTTCTTTGTCTCCTTGGGCGTACTTTTTGATGACCCTGATAGGGAAGCTGTGGCCGAGGCTCAGCTGACCACCTTGAGGCAGGGTAAAAAGACCGTGGAGGAGTATTTCTCCGAATTTCGCCGCTGGTGTGTTCCTTCTGGGTGGAACGATCCAGCTCTTAGATGCCAGTTTATATTAGGGTTAGGCGACCATGTGAAGGATATGTTAGTTGCTTACCCTACCCCTGGACAGACATTTTAGGGAGAGATGTTGGGAAAAGACTCCCGTCCTGGTGGCCCACTGCTCTACACCTGCTGTTTCTGATATAAGCTCTGAGGAGCCAATCCAAGTGGGAGCTTCTTCTGCATCTGCTGCTTACAACCGTAGGACTTCTCGTAGTATCCAAGGATTATGCTTCTATGGTGGCGAGGATGGACACGCCATCCGGGAGTGCTCCAAAAGGGAAGACCAGGCCAGAAAACTTCAGCGCCTAGGTGATTTGCAGGAAGGTCACCTAGGCGAACAGGTATTTCCTATTGTATCCAAAAAGTTGCTGCTCCCAGTTAAGGTCTCATACTTGTCTTGATCTGGTTCTGAGAGGGCTTTTGTGGATTCTGGGTCAGCTTTCAATTTTATTGATGTGTCCTTTGCTAAACGTCTGGTTCTGCCTTGGAGACCCCTATCTGATTCCCTACGGGTGGTGGCTATTGACTCTACTCCACTGGCTAGGGGCACAATCCAACATTGTACTCCTGAGCTCGAGATGTTGGTTGGATCCATGCATACTGAATAATATATTCTATTTATCATGGAGGGGCTACCCGCTGATGTGGTGTTGGGGCTGCCCTGGCTTCAGAATCATAACCCGGTGTTTGAATGGAATTCAGGGGAATTAGTCAAGTGGGGGCAACAGTGTTTTGACAGATGTCTCCCTATTATACTGGACAATAGAAAGGTGGAGCAGATTCCTGTATTTATTCGTGACTTTGCTGAAGTATTTTCTCAGAAACGGTCGGAGATACTACTCCCACATAGATCTTAAGACTGTGCCATTGACCTGTTGCCTGGAGTGAAAATTCCTAAAGGGAGGATATATAATCTCTCAGGTCCTGAGAGACTAGCCATGAAGCAATATATTGCAGAAAGCCTTCAAAAGGGGCATATCCGACCTTCTGTGTCTCCTATGGGCGCAGGGTTTTTCATAGACTACCGCGAACTAAATAAGATAACAGTAAAAAATCAATACCCTTTACCCCTGAAGCCATATCTGTTCAATCAGATCCAGGGAGCGAAATGGTTTTCCAAACTGGACCTGAGAGGTGCCTATAACCTCATCCGTATTCGAGAAGGGGATGAGTGGAAAACCGCGTTTAACACTCCTGAGGGTCATTTTGAATATCTGGTTATGCCGTTTGGGTTGTGTAATTCTCCCGCGGTCTTCCAGAACCTGGTTAATGATGTTTTCCGGGAACTCATTGGTTGTTGTATTGTTGTTTACCTGGATGACATTCTAATCTACTCTGAAGATTGGTCGTCACACGTTGAACACGTACGACAGGTATTGCAAATCTTAAAGGATAATAGTTTGTTTGTCAAGCTGGAAAAATGTCTTTTCGGAGTACCGGAGTTCCCCTTCCTTGGGTTTATCCTGACTCCTAACTCATTTCGTATGGACCCCTGTAAAATTCAGGCTATTCTCGACTGGGTCCGTCCTTCGTATTTTTCTGTCTTACTTCAGCTGTTGACTGACATGACTAGGAAGGGGGTTAAGTTCAATAATTGGCAACCTGAGGCCGTTGAGGCATTTGAGAAACTTAAGCAGTGTTTTGTATCAGCTCCTGTGTTGATTCAAGCAGATCATAGTAAACCCTTTGTCGTCGAGGTTGATGCTTCCGAGTATGGTGCAGGGGCGGTCTTGTCTCAGGGGTCTGCTACTATGACTAACCTTCGCCCTTATGCATTCTTTTCACGTAAATTTTCCTCGGCTGAAAGGAATTATGATGTGTGGAATTGGGAGTTGTTGGCTATTAAGTGGGCCTTTGAGGAATGGCCATAATTATTCGCCATATGGTCATAATTATTCGGACCCCTTGCTGTGACACTCATATTTAACTCACATGCTGTCCATTTCCTTCTGATCCTCCTTTAGATGGTTTTACTCCTTCATTGGAGTCCAGTTCTGTTTAAACTGATTGGACTTAATTAGGAAAGGGACACACCTGTCTATATGCAGTAAGACCTCACAGATCACAGGACTGCCCAAGGAGCTCAGACACAGTATTGTGGCAAGGCACAGATCTGACCAAGGTTAGGAAAGAATTTCTGTAGCACTCAAGATTCCTAAGAGCACAGTGGCCTCCATAATCCTAAAATGGAAGAAGTTTGGGATGATTCCAACTCTTCCTTGACCTGGCTGTCCAGCCAAACTATGCAATCATTGGAGAAAAGCCTTGGTGAAAGAAGTAAAGAAGAAACCCAAGATCACTGTGACTGAGCTCCAGAGATGCAGTAGGGAGATGGGAGAAAGTTCCACAATATCAACTATCACTGCAGCCCTCCACCAGTCGGGACTTTATGGCAGAGTGTGCTGACAGAAGCATCTGCTCAGTGCAAGACATATGAAAGCCCGCATACAGTTTGCAAAAAAAAAAAAACATATGAAGGACTCCCAGACTACGAGAAATAAGATTCTCTTGTCTGATGAGACAGAGATTGAACTTTTTGCTGTTAATTGTAAGTGCTATGTGTGGAGAAAACAAGGCACTGCTTATCACCTGCCCAATACAATCCCAGCAGTGAAACATGTCACCATTATGCTATAGGGGTGTTTTTTAGCTGCAGAGACAGGACGACAGGTTGCAATTGAAGGAAAGATGAATGCGGCCAAGTACAGAGATATCCTGGATGAAAACATCTTCCAGAGTGCTCTAGACCTCAGACTGGGCCGAAGGTTCTTCTTCCAACAAGACAATGACCCTAAGCACACAGCTAAAATAACAAAGCAGTGGCTTCAGTACAACTCTGTGCCCATTCTTGACTGGCCCAGCCAGAGCCCTGGCCTAAGCTCAATTGAGCATTTTTGGAGAGACTTGAAAATGACTGTCCACCAACGTTCACCATCCAACCTGAGGGACCTGGAGAGGATCTACTTGGAGGTATGGCAGAGGATCGCCAAATCCAGGTGTGAAAGACTTGTTTCATCACTCCCAAGAAGACTCATGGCTGTAGTAACTCAAAAGGGTGCTTCTACTCAATACTGAGCAAAGGGTCTAAATACTTAAAGGGGTGTTATCGTTTCATTAAATGGTCTTCAGAATAAGGGGACAGTGAAAACAAGCAACTTTGCAATTGGATGTCATAAGCAAAGCTGCCTTGTTCTCACAGTGTCCCTTATCTTGTGTTTTTATTTACACTGATATCCAGTGTGGGTCTAATCCCTCCTGATCCCTCCTCCTTGCAATTCACTAGCTGAGAGCTCATTTACATTCTGTACAGCCCCTGGGTCGATTCATGGAGCTGCGTCTCTGAGGGGCCGTAGCATTTTCTGTTTCCACACCTAGCAGAAACAGACTGCAGCAGATTGTACAATGAGAAAACATGACAGTTTTGACCCTGTGCCTAACTCTCCTGCATACACGCAGATCTGTGCCGTTCTTAGAAAGCTGTAATACATCTCCAGCTGTGAGAGATCAGTGCTCAAATTAGATTGAATGCAGCCTGTGGTATGTATACAGCTCTTATAAAATGAGACTGATAGGGAGAGACACAGTGATATGTGGACTCAGAGGGGAGGGGGGGGGGGAGTCTCAGGCCTGCAGTGAAGGGGGGATGATGTCATCCAGCTGGGAGGGGAAGAAACGCCCATGCATTCACAGAGCTGGGTAGCTAAGAGAAGTGTGACTCAGCCGAAGTAAGGAAGCGATACATCCCCTTTAAGACCATGTGATACAGTGGGGGAAAAAAAGTATTTAGTCATCCACCAATTGTGCAAGTTCTCCCACTTAAAAAGATGAGAGGCCTGGAATTGACATCATAGTTGGACCTCACCTATGAGATAAAAAATTAGAAAAAATATCCCGAAAAGCACCTTGTCTGATGTGGAAATGTATTTGCAAATTATGGTGGGAAATAAGTATTTGGTCAATAGCAAAAGTTCATCTCAATACTTTGTTGTACAGTATATCCTTTTTTGGCAATGACAGAGGTCAAACATTTTCTGTAAGTCTTCACAAGGTTGGCACACACTGTTACTGGAATGTTGGCCCATTCCTCCATGCAGATCTCGTCTAGAGAAGTGATGTTTGGGGCTGTCGCTGGGCAGCATGGACTTTCAACTCCCTCCAAAGGTTTTCTATGGGGTTGAGATCTGGAGACTGGCAAGGCCACTGCAGGACCTTGAAATGCTTCTTATGAAGCCACTCCTTCGTTGCCCTGGTGGCGTGCTTGGGATCATTGTCATGCTGAAAGACCCAGCCACGTTTCATCTTCAATGCTGATAAAAGGAGGTTTGCACTCAAAATCTCACGATACATGGCGCCATTCATTCTTTTATGTACACGGATCAGTTGACCTGGTTCCTCTGCAGAGAAACAGCCCCAAAGCATGATGTTGTCACCCCCATGCTTCATAGTAGGTATGGTGTCCTTTGGATGCAACTCAGCATTTTCTCTGGTCTTGGTCATCACCATAGTGGAGTTTGGAGTGTGACTGTTTGAGGACAGGTGTCTTTTATACTGATAACAAGTTCAAACAGGTGACATTACTATAGGTAATGAGTGGAGGACAGAGTAGCTTCTTAAAGAAGAAGCTACAGGTTTGTGAGAGCCAGAAATCTTACTCTTTTGTAGGTGACCAAATATTTATTTTCCACCATAATTTGCTAATGAATTCTTTCCAAATCAGACAATGTGATTTTCTGGATTTGTTTTCTCATTTTGTCTCTCATAGCTAAGGTCCACCTATGTTATCAATTACAAGCCTCTCTCATCTTTTTAACTTGCACAATTGATGGCTGACTAAATACTTTTTTTCTCTACTGTATTTCAGTTTTTCTTGTTTAATAAATTTGCAAAAATATCTACATTTATGGTTTTTTCTTTCAAGATGGGTTGCAAAGTGTACATTAATGAGCAAAAAAAAAGAACTTTTTGGATCTTACCAATTTTTTTTTTTTACTTTAACATTAAGTTACCCTAGGGTGTTTCACCACTCTGGGAGTGATCATTTATACAGCATAATACATTGTATAGCCAACGCATTAGGGTGTACAAATATGGCGGTTTCACTACTTCCAGCCTGGGGCAGGAAGTAGTGAAACAAAAACATGGCGGTGATGGAAACCTTCACACAGCGATCTTGCCACTGATGTCCCAATTGGAGTGACACCGAGTGACTGGAGTGTTTGCCGCTGCGTATAAGGGGTTAAAGAATGCAATTAGCAGCTGACAGTCACTGGCTGGGTAGTGAAATTGCAGCGCTACAAAGCCTCTAACTAGCACTGGGACTAAGTTTACATCCAGTGTCGTTGAGGGGTTAAACTAGGTATTTATTATTAAGAGAAAAAGTAATCAAAACCTACAGGGCCATGTGTGAAAAAGTAGTTGCACGCCCCCTCTCCTCCCCCCACCCCTCCTTTACAATATAAATTAACTGTCTACTCTCAAATCTTTGGGAAGCAGAGTTCTCTGATCTGTAACTTCTTCCTTCCTGCTACCTACATTATGGGAGGAAACAGCAGGATCAAAGGTAGGAGTGTTGAATGGGGGCCTCCCACTGAGTCTCTGTAGGTTGGCAGCAATGAACAATCCGTTGTGTGCTTATATATTTTATAACCACCCCCCAAACCACATCACTGTGGTACTGTAGATTGCAGAGTGTCATAAGTGAGCAGCTCCTCGCTGGAGCTCCTGACTGAGCAGCTCTGCAGAGACCCATTCTGACATCCTCCTTTGTGTGCCTCAAGTGCCCTTCCCCTCTTTCCTCTCTGCAGCTGTGCAATTAATTAATCAGTTATCTAGCAGCAGGACCCAAGTGGGAGATCTGTAGAAAAGGTATATTTCCCTCTGAAGTGCCGCCCCCTTCTTCCTGATGCCCTAGGCACGTGCCCTCATGTGCCTTATGATAAATATGGTGGTGAACTGGTGGTCTGACTAGTCATCATATGACACAGCTACCCATAATTAAAGGCTCAAGATGTATGGATGCATCTGAGCTGGACTCTCTTTGCTCCAGCACATAGAATAAAATCCAATGTTACCAGGTTGCTGGTAAGTTAGCATGTCCAGCAAATCATTTTTGCTGAATTTCTTCTTTAAGGCTGAGTGTTTGGAATCCAGGGGCATCGATCATGTTAAACCCCCCTTGAGAGGGGGAGATTGGGACAAACTTATTTTACAGCAAGAGGCCCAGTGGATCTATAGACTGAATAGTGTACAACCTCGAGGATTAAATGAGCTTTGTTCATTTTCTTGTTTCTTGTAACATTAATATTATCCGGTATGAGAGAATGCAGAATCCAGCCATTAAAAAACATGTTTTATTTCCAGATCTATAGAGTGAAATGCGGCCATTACGTTCTTTTATGGTTAAGTTCTTTGACGTTGGCATAGTAGCCATATATAGGCACGAGAAAGATAGGATATAGGTATTAATACTTTGGTACCTGTTAGAATTTTTTAAATCATTGGCAAAAAGTTTGTATAGAATTTTAAAAAAATATTATGGCCTATGTAAGTTTCTTTTAAGGGCCATTATGGATAAAAGAAATACTTAGAGTATATATGGGGAATATACTTTAAAAGATGCCAGAAGAATTTGTCTGTCATCTTGTTGATTGCCATTGATTAATTATAAGGCGTTCTGTAATACACCTATGGAGGAAGGGCTCAGCAATTGAAATTATCGTGGGTGGCGCTAGCGCTCCAATAAAAGCTTTGCTATTGGTATATGTGGGCGCAGTAGGACTAAAGAAAATAACGGAGTCATATTTAACCACTGCGCAGGCGCGAAATAGCGAGGAAAGCAGTTGCGGGCGGCGTAGGTGCCCTAAAGCGAGCCAGAGTGAGTGGCGCCATCTTTAATGTTCAGCGCATGCGCACTGGGATCGGATTGAACTACAGCGCCAAATTTCATTGTCCGTACATGCGGAGTGCACGTTTGAAGACGCCGAATGCGAAACTCGGCGTGAAGTGTGTGTTAAGCGACACAGTGATAGAAAATCGATGGAGGATACACTAACAGGTACTGGGTACATTCAAATTTTTCTAGGTGTCAGGCTATATGATGCTAACTGATATATTATGAACGGGCTAACATCTGATTGGTGACTAAGAAAAAAGGGGGGGAGCTTGTTTCAAGATATAAACCCCTCACAAAGGTCATATTGCTGTAACTGAGGCAACCATCCTCAGCCACCGGGCCGTACAGACCATAACAGGAGCACCTTTCCTGTAGTATACAAGTATGTATTTTATTGTTGGATGATAATGAAATGTGATGTTTTGCACTGGGATGAGCACACTTTATTGATTGTGGCTATATTTGCAGGGATACCTCTCCTGGATGCTTAAACATTTGAAAAAGTAGATGCCTCTTTTTGGTATGTATAGTTTGATATGATAATTTTGGAATCGTTATCCCACTGAAGAGTCCATTGATTTGTGGATTAAACGCGTCTGCGATGTTGGTGATATTGTTGTAATACATTCATTCTGACTGACCATATTTTTTGTCAGTCAGATTTGGGTACTATCTACTTGTATATATTGTATTATCATCCTGCTATACTATTCATTAATGTAAATTGGGATATTGGATATATTACTTAAATATTTTTTCTGACTATTTTCTCTGACTGATTACACTATTTGGAAGTCAGATCTGGGTAATATCTACTTATATATATTGTATTATCATCCTGCTATACTATTTAGTAGTTTAAATTTATAGGGTAATCACATGTATGTTTTGTTGTACACTGTATGTTTTAGACATCGGATGTATATACCTACTGTAGAGTTATGTTATGTATTGTGTTGAGAAGATAGGGTTTGGTATACATTAGATTTTGCGGGGGCGCCCTTTTCGGGCGGGTCCTCCGCTAAGGGATCGTAGGTAGGTTAGGTGTCTGTGGAAAGGGGGCGTATCCTCCTATTTAGATGGTTACTATGTACTACTAGTTGGATATTTGTGTGTTTTAAAAGAGATTGAATAAAAGTTACATTTTAGAAAATAAATTATTTTTGTGGTTGGAATATTGATTTAATAAGAATTCCTATTTGTGTGTTTTGGAATAGTGCTTTTTGGTACTTCTTTAACCCCTTCCCGATATTGGAGATATAGATACACAAATGGACATACCCATACATAACATGCAATGTGCAGGCTCAGAAACTGTGCCTGCATATTGGTGACAGGGAACTAGCTGTATATTACAGATGTGGACCGGCGCTAATGATAGGGACAGGAACTTAGTCCGATCCTGGCCGATTAACTCCTTTAAAGTTGTGCTGAGTTGTAACCACGCATCTAAAGGTAATGAAAATCGACACTCACTGTGCGATTGCAATGTGCCAATGGTTCCCATCACGGCCCAAGCCTCCAGGTTGTGAGTGATGTCACCCTATCTGGCCATGCCCGGATGGCATGGTGATTGACAGTTGAAAAATACATTGCAGTACAGTCCTACAGTGCAATGTATTTGTCACGGTTCACACCGTGGTCCCCTGCCATGGACCGCCAGCATGTCATGCCTTCCTTGTACTTGCCTTTCCTGCTTCTCCTGCTTCCTGGGGTCCTGTACGTGCACTGCACCTCCTAAGGCACGCGTGGCAGCTTCCTGCCCTTTATTGGTCCTTGTCCTGTTCACCTTCCTCTTGACCTGTGACCCCTGGCTATTAGAGGAAGTTCCTGTCTGTGCTTCAGGGTCAGTCCACTGTGCAGTTTGTGTTCTGCATCATACTGTGAGGTTCCATCTGAGCTCCTGCCAGCATCTCAGGTCTGCTGTTCGGGACTTAAAGCCTGTGATGCTGGTCCAGTTTCTGCTATCCACCAGAGCTCCTGACCACCTTGTCTGTCGTGTCTGTCTCTGCACCTGTTCCATAACCTGCTGTATCCTGCCGTGTCACCTGTCCAGTACCTGCTATATCCTGATGTTGCACCTGTTCTGTATCCTGCTGGATTCCTGCTATGTGTACGTTTATTCCTGCTGAAACCTGCTCTGCATTCGTTACCCTGCTGTACCTGTTTACCACTACTTCTGTGCCTGGAGATGCTGTCCTGCACGTCGGCTGTCACCGCAGGTAGCCACATCAGGGGTAGCGACCTGGGGGTGAAAGAAAAAGTAAATAAGTAAAAACACACAAAATAAAGTAAAACACGCACTCTCACCTCCATTTTCCTATTACACAATATATAAGAAAATGAATTGGCAAATAATGTTGAAACTAAGAAGTATATGGGATTAAATGGTGGAGAGACATCTTAGCAAGGTCCAGTCTGTTCAAGTATGTTAGCTCACACAGCTTTACCAAAAGAGTTTTTAATTCAAGAACCAGGATAATGTGACATAACAGAGCACATCCACTTTTGATGTTTTCAACCTCAAGGGTTTTTAGTCATGGTATACAATAAACTGTAAAATAGTTTCATTATCTAATCACCTAAAGCCTAATTCTGATGCCCTAAAAACTTGAACAAAGACATTAGCGTGAAAAAAAAATTGCACAAATAGAAAGAAATATTATGTGGGTTATCTAACTGTATGTAAATTGTATATTCTAGATATCCATTATGAACGTCACACAACAGAACATAATAGAAACAGCAGTAATGATACATCATTTTGCATATCATTCTGAAACTCCACAATTTTATGTCTAATCGAAACACCCGTAAAGCATTAGTATTGAGCAGTTTTTTTTCCACCTGCCCCTAACTTGAAAAGGTTTATTAACCCTGACAGTGCCACACCATATACAAGCACACATGCCTCCTTTATTTATTTGCAGAATCTGTGCTAGGAACATTTTTATTATTGAAAATTACAATCAGGGCCAGCCTTAAATGTTTGTTGCACATAGTCTGCTCCTCACAGCCAGCTTTAGACTCTCACTTTCTGTTCAGGCTATGGGCAGCTCTACAGCAGTGACTGACATTTCAGCTTTGCTATTCCTAGCTGGGCCTGTTAGAGGGACATTGGTGATGGAGAGGTTTTAACAGTAGAGCAGAAGGCTTCAGAGTTCTAGAGGCTTGAAGTTTGTCAGTAAGAAACATAAACAAGCTCTTGTGCTGTTGATAGGGAACAGCAGGGAGTGACGTCACCACCCCAACCAGGGCTGTAGAGCAGAAAGAGATGGTCAGTGACCCAAGAAAGCTTGTATACATGAGCAGGAGATAAGATCTGTTCTGAAGCAAATTCAGAACAGAAATGTATTTGGTAATAATTTTATTTAATTTTGCCTACATGTTTTACCCTTTCCAGACACAGGACTTCCCCATATGTCCTGGTACTGGTAAGGTTCTTTATAGCAAGATTTCTCAGTAATCCTGCTACATAGAAGGCTGGTTTCAGCTGATAGCTAATTGCAGCTGACACTCACCAGTAATAGAAGGGAACGGAGTTGGCACGGGGTCCAAATAAGTAAGAAACGGTGCCACACACCATTTCTTACCCCAATTGGCACCCCCATGGCCTAATCGCAGTATACCAATCAGTTAACATGATTGCTTCCACCAATGTCATGTCTGCTTCTATGTCTGCCACGATACAATTGTCATCTTTGTACACCCTTCTGCGCTGTCGATTGCTGCATTTAACAAGCTGTAAGTTACAGCTACAATATTTAGCTATAACTATCCAGAGGTATTAGCCACAACCATGACTCATGTCATGGCCATGTAACCCCTTAGCTGCCAAGGTCAATCACCACTGCAACAGCTAAGTAAAAGACTGCATCCCCTCTGTCTCCGTCTCTGTCTCTGTCTCCATTGGCACCCCCATGATGTAATCGCGAGGTGTCGATGGCTGCCATGAAGACCTGGAAACCTAAAAAATGCTTTTAGGTTGTCTCTGACATCATCACGCCTAATCGTGCCTAGAGGCAACAGCCGAGCATGGTGATTGATAGCTTAAAATACGTAACAGTACAGTAATGTAATGCTATTTATTATAGCAGCAATCTTAATAGATCACTGAGTCAAGTACCCTATGGGGACACGTAGAAAAAAACTAATAGTGGAAAAAAGTTTTTAAAAAAAGTTAAATACACACATAAATAAAATAACATGTACACTGCCCTTTCCCCGTTACAAATGGCAGTCGCCCCAAAAAAAGATGAAAAATAAAAATATATATGTATATTTGGTATCGCTGTGTGGGTAACAACCTAATTTGTCATGTTATTTAACCCATAGGATGAACATTGTGAAAAAGAAAACAAACCCCAAAATAATGGCGAATTTTATTAATCCCACTGGACATTAAATGGAATAAATAGCGATCAAAAAGTCATAAAAACCTTTGGGTGGTGCCAATAAAAACGTCACTTCGCCCAACCAAAAAAAGCTCTTGCACAGCTCCGTATATAAAAGAATAAAAAAGTTATGCCTATTATAAGAAAGAGTGATGCATAAATATTGTTTTACACAATATAAACACACAGAGAGTAAAACTAACATGTCACATATATTACATTGTGGGTGCCGTGCAAAATAAAAAAAAAAACTACTAGAATTGCTGTATTTACCTTCTGCCTCATTCTGCCATGATCAAAAAGTTGTGTCCCCTGGTGCTCGCAGGAGCTGTGCTTGGTTCAGGGCTGTGTAGTACAGTCCCAATCCCAGTGCTGCTGCGGCGCCGGGCGACGCAAACTCCGATGTCTGCAGCGGCGCCAAAAGACATCGCTGCAGACGAACGACCTTAAATGCCCGCTGTCAAAAGACGGTGGGCGGTCGTTAAGGATTTAAGGGGTGTAGTTTCCAAAATGAGGTCTTTTTAGGGGTGTCTATTAAGTTTTAGCACCTTAGAGCCTCCACAAACTTGTATTTGCCCCTAAAGAAAATTCTAATGAAAATGAGACTCCAAAATTCAGTAGGTACTCCTCCTATTCTGAAGCTTGTGGTTGAGCCAAATAGTGAACTAGGGCCACATAAGGGATATCTCTAAAAACAGCAGAATCCTGGGAATTAATATTGAATATTCACTGTTCCTATGCTGCAGCCAAAAATTTATAAAAGTTGAAAAACTGCAAAAAAATGAAATATTGAAATTCAACCTCCACTTTGCATTAATTCCTGTGAAACCTAAAAGGTTAACAAACTTTCTAAAAGCTTTTTTCAGTATTTTATAATTTGCATTTTCTCATATGGAATCATTTATGGGGGTATCTAACATGCAGGCCCCTCAAAGCCACGTCAGAACTGGAATGATCCCTAAAAAAATCAGTGTTGCAAGTTTTCTTGAAAATTTTAAAAATTGCTACTAAATTTATAAGCCCACTAATGTCATAAACAATAGATATTTAAAAAATGATGCCAACATAAAGTAGACATATGGTAGATGCTAGTTCTAAAATATTTTTTGTGGCATAACTATCTGTCTTACATGTATATGTTTATGAACTTTGAAAATGGCAAAATTTTCAGAACATTTTGATATTTTTCAAGGATTGTATGGACCAAAATTAATTACTAACTTAAAGCACAATGAAAACTGTCTAGGTCTAAGACTGTCTTTGTTGCCCATAGCAACCAATCAAGCTCCACTTTCATTTTATAAAGTGCTCTAAAAAAATGAAAGGGGCGCGCTGATTGGTTGCTATGAGCAACAAAGCAAGTCTTAGACGTAAAAGTTTTCATACATGTCCTCCCTAATTTATCTTAATACTTGACTGTGTGGATGATTGGTATAGCACTTCCTCAACTAGCAGTAACTTTTTCAAATGAATGGATAACTCTTTTAAAGCCACCTGGTTCACATTTGTGTAGCAGGTTCCAGTCAAAAACCTCCATACCATAAGTGATGGACACCTGTACAGTTTACACTGAATTTTCACTGCTGTAGATCTGAAATTCAAGATGCAGGAACAAAAGATCTGGCATATCATATTTTTTATGCAGAATCCTATAGGATTTTGTGTCAGTCCGTCTGAAATGTGGTGAATCTGTGTCCAAAACTGCGTTAAAATTCACCACTACGACATAAAAGTTTGCTACAGAAGTCAGTTGATATCACCTTGGATTATGCCATGGATTCTACAACAGTTGTCTACTTAAAACCACAAACTTTAAATAGGCAGTGAGACATATTTATAATATTCTATACATGTCAGGTAAATGTAATAAACCTTAGTTCTACAGAGACTGGTGACAAAATATTTCCTAAATTTGGTACTTTTATGGATAAAGTGCACAGACTCAGAAAACATATGGAGCCCATTGAGCATTCCACCAAATGTACTATTATTATTATTATTATTATTATTATTATTATTGGTATTGGAACTGTTGAAGTGTCACAGTGTGGACATGAAACGTGTTTTCCTTTTTATATAGAATAAAAAAACTCTAAGCTATGCCTGTATGGTCCAATGCAGTTCATTTGGATTGGAGCCAGATGTTGAAGGATATATATCCGCACATCAAGCATAAAAAGTAAATGTACTATGTTATTGTGGTTGTGGTCCAGCATCAATTTACGAGACTCCTTTACCGGATACAAAGTTGAGTTTTTGTATCGAACTCCAAATTTCCTGGTTGTATTTACAGTCACAGAGCTGCACTATTTAATTCTAGCTATAGTCGGCGCTATCTGCATACAGCATTATAAAGCTAGCACTGAAAACAATAAATATCTGTATGCCCATTGGTAAATATTATGACTCTATAGAAGTCACCTGGGGAGCCTTTGTTGTAGTTAGACCACTGAATATTTTACTGGTAGAGGACTGGCCAATGTTTCTTAAAGGGGTTCTCCGGGACTATCTTTTTATTTGTTATAGGGCTCACAACTATATTATATAAAATTTTGTAATCCATACTTATTAAAAATTATTTACCTCTACTTCTGTGCAGAACCATGCAAAGGGCCTTGTCCTCCTTCCCCCTACCTCCTGCAAATCATGGATGTTTATTGATCACCTGGCCTCAATAAACGTTTTGTCATCACTCAGTGGGTGTGCTTTGAAGTCAGGCTCTGCTCAGGAACACTCCCTTGTAGTGGGGGTGAAGTGAGCAGAGAATGATCTGGCTGCATTCACTCCTGACAGCCTGTAATTTGCAAGTGAATAGTAAAGTAATTACATTAGAGTTATTACAAGGGAGGGGGAACTTTGTTTATCTGGCAGGACCTACTAAAAGTAATGGGAGCAGAGGAAAGCAGTTCAGAGCTAGGGGTTGTGTACTGCTGTCATAAAAATGTTGACTGCAGCTGTGTACAGCTTACATAGTGACTTATGAGTCCTAGCTATCATCATTATTGTTATGAGTGCCCCCTCTACTCATGCTGCGGGTGGCGGGCACACTCGTTTCCGCGGTGGGTGGTACCGCAACCTGCACACCGGATCATGGGTGCCTCCGCTGTGCTAGTTCCTGCTCCACATACGCGCTTCACTCTCCGTTCTCTATTGTGTGCACCCCTGACTTCTGGGGTGTGCATGGCAGCTATGCTAGATTTAAAGGGCCAGCGCGGCGGTGATGGGTCATCGCTGGGCACAGACTCTATTTAACCCTGTCTCTTCCTTTTCCATTTGCCAGATGAATAGTGCCTTGCGAGAAAGCATTCCTTAGTTGTTTCTGTGCTATACCGTGTACCGTACCCATTGCCTTTATCCCTTGACCATGAACCTTTGCTGCCTGTCCTGACATTCCTGCCTGTTCCCGACTATGAGCTTGTCTGACAATTTTGTAGTACGCTACACCTCAGCTGCCACTGCAAGCAAGTCATATCAGGGATAGTGACCTGATAGTGTCCCATCACAGCAAACCCAACCTGCCTTGCAGTGGGCTCTGGTGAATACCGGACCTACTTAGATTCTGCTCCTTAGCGTGGCTTATACCACCACTTGCGGTGGTCCACGGGATCCACTTCTCCATTGCCGATACAGTTTGAACTGGCCATGGATCCTACCAAAGGTGCCTCTGCCGAGTGTCGCTGATCTCTCCACCGCTGTGGCCCAGCAGTCGCAGCAGATCACGAAAAAACTCAACCAGCTGTCCGCCATGATGCAGCAGTTCCTTACCATTCAGCAGCAGCAGTCATCTCCTGTGCTTTCCACAGGATCTTTGGCTACTGTGGTGTCCATCAGCTCAAAACATTTGTCTCTGCGAAGTTTGATGTGGACTTCAAGGTCTGCCGGCGTTTCATCACCCAGTGCTCCTTGTATGTGGAACTGATGGCCAGTCAGTTCCTCACCAAAATATCTAAAGTGGCTTTCGTGGTCAGCCTCCTCTCCAGGAAAGCCCTGGCATTGGCTACTCCTCTCTGGGACAGAGATGATCCAGTCACCATGTGCCTTTGTGAATTCCACAGTGTCTTCGAGGAACCTGCCCGAGCCTCTTCAGCTGAGATGACCTTTTTTAACCTATGCCAAAGGGACTCTTCTATAGGCGAATATGCCGTACAATTCCACACCCTGGCCTTGGAATTTTCCTGCAATAATGCGGCATTAAGAGCCACTTTCAAGAAGGTCCTCTCCAGCCAGATTAAGGATGCCCTGTCTGCCAGAGACCCTCCTTCTACTCTAAGTGACCTTATCCACCTGGCCACTTAGATTGATGTGCACTTTCTGGAGAGGCAGGAGGAGCTCCATCAAGAGTGCAAAATGGCCAGGACATGTCATTTACCACGTCTTGCTCCGGTACTTCAAAGGCCACCACTGCCACCCTCTCTGTCGGTCACCAAAGCGGCCAAGCAAGTGTTTGTATCTCGACGGTGTGAGCAGAACCTGTGCCTCTACTGTGCTAGCCCTGAACATTATTGCAGGGGTTGTTCGCACTGTTCCCAACATCTGGGAAATGCACGCACTTAGGCTATGTGGGAGAGGCATTCCTAGGCGTGAGAAATTCCTCTCCGCGTCTATCCATGCCGCTACAAATCACGAACATATCTGGAATCTAGTTCCAAGCCACTTTCCTGCACTCTGGATCAGCTGGCAATTTTGTGGACGCTGCCCTGGTGACTAAGTTACCTCCCCGTGGTCCACCAAGAATAACCTCTGCTCATTTCTTCCATCAGTGGGAAGCGAGGGGAGCTTCTAAGTGAGTCGGTTCAATTCCAGACTGAACTTTTGTTCCTTCAAGTGGGGGTGTTATATAAGGAGAGACTTGCGTTTTACTACCCCGTTCTTCATTAACAGTTCTTCTGGGTCTCCCATGGCTATAGTGACGTGCCCCTTTGCTCAACTGGAAGATGGGTGCAGTAACGCATTGGGGTCAAGACTGCCAGTCTTGCAGTTTGGTGGCACCTCATTCAATGCTCCCCACTTCTCCACCAATGTCCTCCAAGCCTCTTCTCAGAGAAACAGGCTTCCACCTCATCATCCTTATGACTGCCCCATAGATCTGCTGCCTGGTATGAGTCCTTTCCGGAGCAGGGTCTACCCATTGTCTGCACCAGAGACTCAGGCCATGTCAGTCCACGTACAAGAAAACATCCAGAAAGGGTTTATTCGTAAGTCCTCCTCTCCTGCCGGTGCTGGATCCTTCTTCATAGAGATAAAAAATGGTTCTCTACGTCCATGTATTCATTACTACGGTCTCAATAGAATAACTGTAAAGAAACCGTTATCCTTTGCCGTTGATCACGGAACTCTTCAACTGGCTCCGGGGGGGTCAAGATTTTTTTCAAATTGGACCTGTGGGGAGCCTACAACCTCATTCAGATCCATGAGGGAGACGAGTGGAAGATGGCCTTCAACACTTGTTGTGGGCACTTTGAGTACCTGGTCATATCCTTCGGACTGTGCAACGCTCCGTCGGTTTTGAAGGAATTTGTTAATGACATATTCAGAGACTTCCTATACACCTGTGTGGTTGTCTGCCTGGGTGATATCATGGTTTTCTCCCCCAAACTAGAGTCCCACCAGGTTCATGTGAGCCAGATTCTAAGGAGTCTGTGAAATCGCCTCTTTCACCAGACCAGCCTCCTGTTTCTCGGTTATATTATCTCAGACATGGGTCTGCAGATGGACCCCACTAAACTGTCTGCCATCTAGCAGTGATCGTGGCCCGTCGGCCTCTGGGCCATAGAACATTTCCTGGGATTTGCCAGTTATTATAGGCAATTCATCCCACACTTCGACGGTGGTGGCACTGATGGTGGCACTCACCAAGAAATATGGCAACCCAGAGCTATAGCCACCAGTGGCCAAAAAAGCCTTCTCCATGCTAAAATCAGCATTCGCCTCTGCAACCGTGCTTTTCCAGGCAAATACTGAGAAACCTTTTTTCTTAGAAGTTGATTTCTCCTCCATGGGGACCGGGGCATTTCTTACACAAAAAGATCCCAAGGGGCAAGACCTTCACCCAGACTCACTCACCCTCACCCAGACCTCACTCAGACCCTCAGACTTTTTCCTCCCCCGAAAAAAATTACACCATCAGGAATCGGGAACTACTGGCCATCAAACTGGTCTTGGAAGAATGACGCTATACTCTAAAAGGGCTTGTCACTCGTTCAATATTTACACCGACCCCAAAAACCTCCTTTATTTCTATACGGCCCAACGTCTAAACCTGCGCCAAGCCAAATTGTCTTCTTTTCCCAGTTTGAATACTTAATTCATTTTCGTCCTGCAGAGAAGAATGTCAAGGCTGATGCTCTTTCCCGTGCTTCTGAAGTGATAGGGGAAGAACCAGCTCCTTGGCACTTCATTTCCCCTGAATGCCTGATGTCTGCTGCTCCCATGGACCTTCAACGTGTTCCTCCATGTAAAACGTATGTGTACTCTTCGGTTCGGAAAAAAATACTATGGACTTCATCACCAATCTCCAACCCTCCTCCAGTAATACTGTTGTTTGGGTGCTCACTGACCGGTTCTCAAAAATGTCACACTTTGTCCCTCTGCTGCGTCTACCCTCTGCTTTATGCCTCGCCAGCCTCATCTTCCAACATATCTTCTGTTTGCACGAGCTTCCTCATCATATTGTCTCAATTTGGGGGGTCCAATTTGTCTCGAGGTTCTGGAGCGTACTCTATTCCCAGCTACTGGTGAAGTTGGACTTTTCCTCAGCCTACCATCTGCAGACGAATGGGCCAGTAGAGAGAGTCAACCAGATCCTGGGAAACTACTTGCGCCACTTTGTTTCCGCAGGTCAAGGCAACCGGTCCTACTGCTTGGATTCAGAGTCTGCTGGCGCCTCTCCCTTCTATATTGTCGATGGACAGCATTCCTGCCCACCACTCCCTCTGTCTTTGTCTTCTGAGGTCACTGCCGTCAAATACATACTGGGATATGACTAGCATTTGGGATCAGACATACCAGTCCCTGCAAAGAGCGTCTGTTCATATGAAGGCCCTAGCAGACAAAAAGAGGAGCCCCTCACATGACCTTTGCTCCTGGAGAGATACGGTGTGGTTGTCAGCCAGATACATTCGGCTAAAGATCCCCAGTTACAAACTGTGCCCCGCTTCCTGGGACCATTCGAGGTACTGAAACATATTAACCCAGTGGCCTATAAGCTCCGGATTCTGCCCAAGATGCACGTCCTGAACTACTTCCATATATCTCTGCTGAAACCGCTAGTTCTGAACCAGTTTTTTCTGAAAATCGCCTCCCCTTTGCCTGAAGCTGATACCATCAATGTCTATGCGGTGAAATATCTTGGCCATGAAGATGATCAGGGGGAGACGATACTTTCTCATTGAATGGAAGGGGTTCAGGGTAGAAGAAAGGTTGTGGGAGCAGGAGGACAACATCCTGGACCGTGAGTTAGGTGCTGAAATTTCATTAGTTTGAGAACAGAGGCGAGGACGATGGTGGAAAGGAGATAGCAGTTACGACTCCCATCGCTACCCAACGCAGTTATTGGCACACACACTAGTAATCCCCTGCTTTTGCGATCGTGGCCACTGGTGAAATCCGCCTGGCTGTCAGCCGCACACCCCTCCATTCTTCTCACACATACTCACCTCCTTCTCTGTACGCCTGCCGGCTGTCGCACGGCAGCTCTTCTAGATTTGAATGGCCAGCACGCTGGTGATTGGTCATCATCGGCTGCTGACGCTATTTAACCCTGCCTCTTTCCTCGATCCCTTTGCCAGGATCAATAGACACCATTGTAGGCAATGCATTCTCTAGTTTTATTATTTCTATATCGTTACCTGTTTGCCTCCATCCTTTGAATCCACGAACCTTAGCTGACGGTACTAGACCCTTCCTGAGCGCTGTTCCTGACTACGGATGCTCGTCTGACGATTCTGTACCACACTACACCTCGGCTTCACGTCAAGCAAGCGTCACTCAGGGTGATGCGACCTGGTAGTGTGCGCTGCAAGCAAGTGCCCAACCTGGTCATGCGGTGGCGGCCTGCTCACAATAACCGGACTACTGGATTCCGATCCCACTGGGTCGCTTTCTCGTGTCCAGAAGATCTACTTCTCCATTGCTGTTACAATTGTCATGACAACACGTACAGAGCTGGATGGATTACACACTAATGTCAGCAAAATGTCCAGCAGTGATAACTGTGGAGGGAAGCCCTAGATTGCACTGCAGTCTGGAAGTTGTAGAAATGAGATGCTGGAGAACTTCTGGTCCTCTCACAAGCGGGAAGTTTCACTGCAAAAAGTAGATCTTATGATAGATGAATAAGAAGGCAAAAGAAACACATAAAGGTAGTCGATGTGATGGTCCATGCCACGGCACCCGTTGCGGACCACGGGCATGGCTGTGTGCCTGCTTCTGTCCTGTCTCCATTCATGGTCATTCCGCTGCTGTGGACTGTTTCCTCCTTCCGTTCTGTGTTGCCTATTCTCTGTTGTCCCATCCGTTCCTGTACCCTTTGCTCGTTGTCTCTTGCTTATTACGGGGCCAACTGTTTTGCTCCTGTTCCATGTTCTGGCCCTGTCCTGCACAGCGCCCCCTAGATACCTGTCCAATGACCACAGACCTCCTGGAACGTCCTTCATTCTGTTTCATTAGTTCATGATTGTCCACCTGAGCTGTTGACCTGCTGCTGCTTACTGCTGTCCTAATACCACGTTTCTGCTGATACCTGCCATTATGCCCGTCTTTTACCTGCCTCAGCTCCAGTTTCAGTTAATGATTGTCCACCTGAGCTCCTTATCTGCTGCCACTTACTGCTGTCCTGATACCACCTTTCTGCTGATACCTGCCTCAGCTTCTCACGGTTACCGTTTCATGAATCCCAATGCTGAGCTTCTGAAACTCTTGCTACTAGTTTGCTCCAAGTCCTCATTAAATCCCTGCGCTTACCTGTACTGTATGTATATAATATCGTGGGGGTTCAGCTCATTGGTAGTCATCTGATTACACAGACCAACAGTTTATGTGCAAAAACAACATAAAGTTTTATTGTCCCTTATTCCCTACGGGCACTTGAAAATAGACGAAAAAACAAACACAGGCTTTCCTTCAGCTCTTTATCACAGCAAAATAACAGACAGTCCTTCTGCTGCAGGGTATTCATCAGCCAACCAAATAAACGAAGCCCTCACCCGCGGTCAGCAGTAGAAATGTTCACAGACACTGGAGACAGCTTTGCATAGTCTCCTCACTTCAGAGAGGTCTCAGCATAATCACACAGCTTCCTCCCAAGACTGTGCAGCTGCCTTCTATAGTGCCAGGTAAGGCCTCGGCGCGAGTATGGGAGCGGCCCATTCGCGACCCCACCCAGACCTCTTGGCGCCGCTTCCATAAAAAACCCAGACCCGAACTACCGAACAATAAAAATGGCTGCAGCAACATAACATCGCAGAAACCAACTCTAGAGGGTTTTTTACATCACCGTGCACGTGCCACCACCTGGTGATACATACAATCCATCCACAAACTTTACCCCTCAGTCTCTTCCAATGATATATATATAAATATATACTATATATATATATATACTATATTATATCTATATATATCTATATATACAGTCATATAAAAAGTTTGTTGGCGCCACCCCTAAAGTTTTTAAAATTCTTAATCATTTTAGTTCTAATACATTTGGTCTTTATGCACACAGCCTTTTCGAATTGATATAACGTCTAATAACTGAATTGACACAGTAATAATTTCCGGAATGAATGAGGTTTATTGTACTAACACAAAAGTGTGCACTATTAGTTATTAGATAGATCAAATGAAATGGCTGTTGCAACACCCAAATATTTAGAACTGAAAAAATGATATAATTAGTAGGGGTCCCAAGAACTTTTCTCATGTGACTGTATATATATATTACAGCGCCTGTTCCCTGCTGTAAACCACCCTTACTAACCATACATTATCTTCTGCTGTATCCTGAGTTATTGCCTGTCAGCTATCTGTCTGCACCAGCTTCCAATCTACTAGGTTGCTGTTCCTGGTATCAATGTTGGTGTACATACGTCTACTGCTGTTATCCTGCCATTGTACCTGCCTTCTATGTTGTCTACAAAATGATCATCTGCCACACCAGCCTATGACCCGTCATCTCTGCCAGTACCTGTTGTCCCTGTCTTGCACGTCAGTGGATCCCCGCAGTATAGTCCGCCTGGCCTTGCATTGGGCTCCGGTGAAGACCGGGGGCCCCTTAGACTTCACTCCCTATACCATCTTTGCCCACGGTGATCACAGAGAATCCACCTATACTATACTTGCCAAGTTTTGAAAGTCGGAAAGTGGGAGATTGAAGGTGCGGCGCTCCTAGCATAAAAAAATCGTACATTCGGGCCCCCCCCCCATTGCCACTCTTGTTAGATGAGGCTTAACACCCATCCAAAAAAGCACACTCTCCCACTCCACTTACCTTAAGAAAGGCTAAATTTAAGGTTGGCTCACCCAGCTCCCTGGACTGCTTGGATAGCCTATTGGGATGTGGAGATACCCGAGCCAAACTGAGCTGAAAACCTAAACCTCACATTAATATCAATATTTCCTACTGTACAGTGATCACACAGTGGTTTAATACCAGTGGCACATAGGCCTCTTTAACAACCACCTAACCACCAACCTTAGACGTATCCATAACGGTCCAGGCGTTTGTGGGGTTAACGCACTACTGGACCGTATGGATACGTCCTGGGATCGCGCGCAACTTCTAAAGCAGAGATTTCGCGCAATCGGCGCCGGGTCCGTATATATACAGCTGACAACTCCCGCAGCGTCGCCCCGACCTCACGGATCGCTCCGGGGGGTGGTCCGTTAACCCCTTAATTATCGCGACTATCGGTGTGCGCAATAAACTAAGAGAGACGCAGGAGAGAATCGCTCTCCTGCTTCTCTGTCTGCGGCAGCAGCGCACGGATACGGACGACTCCCGCTGCAGCTCCTGCCCCATCTAGCGACAGACCAGGCAACGGAAGTGCAGGAGATCCTCCGGTGTTGCTTGTTGACATCACGAGGACCCGGCCTGCCCTGGGCATGGCCCGAGCACGTGACTTCACAGTTTGACATAGGAACCAGTCAATAGCAACAAATCTATGCACTATTCCTATTGAAATGAGAGTCTAAAGACTCTCATTCAAATCCCCCTATGAGGGAAAAGTGAAAATAAAAGCAATTGAAAACGTGAACAAAAAATAAAAAAAGTAAAAACAATAAAACACAAACACCACCGAAAAATAAAATAAAAATACGTCACACCGCCCTTTTTCCGCCCTTTAAAACGCCAACTCGCCCCCAAAAAGATCAAAAAAAAATATAAGTACCCATACATTTGGTATCTCACTGCCGTGCGTAAACGCCTGCCCTATAAATCTGGGTCATGGTAAATTAACTCGTGTACGGTGAACGCCGTATAAAAAAACAAAAAAAAAAAAACAATCAGCAGAATTAAGATTATTTGGTTCATACCCGCACCAGCATAAAAGTAGAAATAAAAAAGCGATTCAACAAACTCCCTAGGAAACGCCAAAGTTGTACCAATTAAAACGTCAGTTACATCTCTGTCAAAAAAAAAATCTCATACCAGCTCTGTATACCGGAAAAATAAAAAATTTACAGCTCCTCAGACGATAGCGATGCTAAATATTGTTTCTTACACACTAAAAACAACTTTGTCTTTTGTTTTTTTAAAGTGCTTCTACATTCGAAAACAACTATATACATAAGGGTATCGCCATTAATCGTTAGCGACCACCTTTCAAAGGAGTAAACAAGCTAACTTATACGGATATGCACACGTACGACCCTGTTTACAAATAAAAAATAAAAAACACTACTAGGCAATTGCAGTATTTTCTTCACCCTGGCCTCCAAAAAATGGATTTAAAGAGCCGATCAACAAAGCCTTGTTCCGCTCGACAAATCAATGATACTATAAAAACGTCACACTCAATCTCGCAAAAAACAGTCCTCTACACAGCTCCAAGCTACAGACAAAAATTTAAAAGTTATGGCCCTCAGACTACTGCGATGCAAAAAGAAACCGTATTTTCCATGGTGAATAAAAGTGTTTTTATTGTATAAAATCAGTAAAACACTAAAAAAGATGATGCACAGAATTGGGTATCGGTGTATAAATCGTATTGACGCTGCTGAGTACAAGCTACCACTCGACATATATAACCGACAGTACCGAGCTCAATAAAAAATAAAAATAAAAATCACTACCCAGAAATTTGCTGTAAATATATCTGCGCACCGCACATAATGGTACAAGTAAAAGCTCAACTCATCTCGCAAAAAACAACACGCCCATACAAGCTCCTGCACACAGCAAATAAAAAGTTATGGGTCTGTCAGAATAGGGACAACCACCAAAACGGCAATTTTATATAGACGATTTCTACTGTGTAAAAAGTAATAAGAACAGAAAAAACACTATATATAATTCTAAATCATTGCAATTGTAACCGACCCCCAGTAGTAAAGTTACATCAACATCACTACACTGCACCGGTGAATTGCTGTCAAAATTGCAACTCAAAAAATCAATCTGACCGATACTACGTTTTTTCCCGCCCCATTTTCATTGCCCAACCTGCAAGAAAATATGAAAAAAAAAACTATGGAACACATGGCATCCCAAATGCACAGTACACCCCCCTAGATGAGAACCCTGATGGGTGATATGAATCCAAAATGGGGCGAGCTTCTGGAAGGGATTTCGCCTGTTCTGCTACTTGGCTTTGCAAAGCGCATGGCCCCACCAAAATCTAGCGTCTCTCAAAAGGCCAAATAGCGCTCCCCTCCTCTCTACGCCCTGACCATGCGCCAAAACCAGTTTACACCCACGATGTAGGGGTATGCCGAACGTGAGAAAAATTGGCTTCAGCTAATTTTTTAGCTGGTACATATTTTTCCTATGATTCCTTGAATACTATGAAAGACTTCTAAGCTAAAATATGCAGATTTATTGAAAAAAAAAATTCATTTTAATATTTCACAGCCTTCATGCTAAAAAAAATTGTGAATCACCTTGGGTCTAAATATACTCCCAATGCACCACGCTTGGATATATTACATTGAAGGGGTTGTAAGTTTTCCCAATATGTTTCTATTTAGGGGTGCTTTATTAAGCGTTTTATATCACATTAGGTCTCCCCCAAAGACGGTGAAATCGCGCCTAAAAAAATCGTATTGAAAATGAGACCCCAGACAATACGTAGGTTGCAACTCCTAATTCTGGGGCTTATGTGGTGAGCCAAATAATGCACTATTGTCCACATATGGGATAGTCCTTTAAAACGCCGACCTGGGAATGTGCGATATTATGGTATCTGCATTTACCTGGTCACATTTACCAATAAATTCCAGTGAATAATGGATAAATCATATGAAAATGTCTGACAAAAAAAGATGATAATTTTGAAATCTCAACCATCCACTATGCTTTAATTTCTGTGAACGCGTTAACTTAAGGGTTATCAAACTTCCTAAATAGTGTCTTGTCAAAAGTTAAGGGGACTAGTTATCTCAGATGGTGTCACTTATGGGGTACTAACATGCTCAGCCCTCAAAGCAAAGTCCACCAGAACTGAGTGCGGACCCCTAAAAAACGCATACTTGCAAATTTCTTGAAAATGGTAGAATTACTACAAATCTTCTAAGCCCTCTATGTAGTAAAAAAAAAAAAGACATTTAAAAAAATGATGCAATCTATATGGGACATATGGTAGATGACTAGTTTAAAACAATTTATGTGTGAATAATATCTAGTCTTGCATCGCAGACACATTTTGCAACTTTCAAAATCGCAAACTTTTTCTCCAAATTTTATGAACTTTCTTGATCATTGTTTCACAAACAAACAATGATTGCGTATGGATAAAAATTTCTTACTAACTTAAAGCACAATTTCCACGAGAAAACAATCTCGGAATCACATTGAATATGGTAAAAGTTTCCAAAAGTTATTCTCACATAAGATTCGACACTGCTTCAGATTTCAAAACATGGCTTTTGTCAGGAAGGTCAAAACAAGTGGTGTCCTTAAGGTTCTAAGTGACTACAGTGCATTACACATCAAGAGAGAACGCACCAGTAGACATCTCCTGTGACTTGCGGAATGTGTTTATCATTCTCCCTTTTCCACACCTCATCCCCCCACTGTCCATACCACCATGATGACTTCTTACCAACCCACGACCACATCACCTGGAAACTTACCAAACAAACGACTTAGAATTTTATTTTCCAGCACCTCCCATTCTATAGCCACCCTTCTGTATCAAGACTGGACAAGGGGTGATAGGTGGAGAGTCTATCGGGTGATGGGTGTCGGTGGACAGTTTCTGGTGCGGGAAATAAGTGGTAGTGATAGGTGGAGGTGAGAGGACCATGGGTAACAGGTGGGAAAAGTTATGGGTGATAGTGGATATGAAAAACTAATGGGGTAATTAGTGCAAGGTTATAAGTGAAGGGGGGTTGTATTCTATTCTTGTGTTGGCACCTAGAAATGCATTAGACACGTGGTGCGGAATGTGGTAGATAGGAGAACACAGAGCACAGCTTACAATCTTCTTGTGGAGGGGGGGGGCATAGGACCACCTACCCTGGAGATTGTGCTGTTTGTCTGTATCTCCCCAGAATCATATGTGCAGCTAGAACTTCCGTACCCTGCACCCCAGAAGGGAATCACCGCAGGCATGAATCTTCCAGATGGATGCAGGAGATGGAATTTAGTACTCGTAATTTTTTTTTAATGTTCTTCATATTCATCACATGTTACCCCTTTGGCGACTAGTCCGGCACTCTTGACACTGTTGGAGCCAACGTTGGATTGATTTCTTAAACAAAAAAACGATGCAAACGAAGAGCTGATGAGTCAGGCATGTTTAATTTATCATAAAAGTTTTTTGTCTACACTTTGGGGGGCGGACATTCTTCCCAAAAGTTGCGTCCTTACACAAGTTTGAATGCCGGGCAAATAAAAGTCATCATACAGCTCCAATGACTTCTAATTGTTCTGCGACATTGTTTTGCGTAAAGTGGTTAATATGTTGCGTCTGCGGCAATGTTTTAGGCGTTGTGCCTTTTCGTCAGATGTGCTGTTTGAGGACGGCGCCTGTTGGGCTTGTCCGGCTTGTATACTTCAAATTTCGGCAGCATTCGTAGAGTTCTACGCATTTGTTAACACGCGTAAGGGTCTTCGTCTTTGGACGCATGTTTGTCCTTCGTAGCGCATGATATGGATTGGTGGTCTCATGTTAAGCGACTCTTCTGGTCATTCGTATTTGCTTTTGCGGGTTGCGCCGACAACCGACCCGACTACACTACAAAATGCGGTAGACACATTCGCCAAATAACCAACATGGCGTTTGTGAAATTCGCCTTTGTGTTTTTGTGTTATCCCACTTATTCCAGTTTTTAGTAAATGGCGGTATCTGACCCAGACAACAATCTCCATTAATAACACTCTGGGTTGGGTCAGCCGCAGTAGTTTTTGATCAACCCCAAGGTTGATACTAACCCCCGGGTCACTAGTGCCCCCAGTACCCTAAAGCCACAAACATGGTCTACTGGGTAAAAGCCAAGTTTACGTCAGAACAAACCCCTAATGTAATGGACTGCCTCTGGGAGGATCTGCGGGCGTCAGTATTTATTAGATTCTGAGAGACCAGTGTCTAATGGCAACCTTTTCATTCTAATAAGTATCATAGCTGCAGCTGTGCGGTTTTATCTTGATTTTCAAAAAAACATTTATTTATTGAGTAATTCTAAAGTCAGCACCCTCCTGTAATCATACACGTTGAGCCCATGCAAGGGATTCACATAAAACACTAAATACATCTTTCAAACAAAAAAATTCTGTAGGTCCCCCTCCCCTCTATATTCCATACCACCAAGGTAAAACCAACACCTGCACCTGACAACTATCACAATAGGAAGAACATCGCAACTGTTCTCTTGCCCATTACTAACAAATAGCAGCCTGCAGCTAGCTCAGAAGTGGACCCTTACATTAGAGGTCCGCTCTGACGGTTACCGGCTCTATCCCAGTCTACCCCTGGTGCATATCGTACTGGGGCGTAATCGAATACCACGGACATGTCAGACGAGTTCAACAAAAATATTGCTGCTGACACCAAGCCCGACGCGATGTAATCAAGGTGTCGCAAACGCCTCCACTATCTATCACTGGATATTATATGAAAAAAAACACACTACAAATTGCACGACAAAATATATTTCTTTATTTTAAATAAACACTCCCTGACTACCAGCCCAATTATAACCCATTTATATTTGAAAAAATAGATCCAATTGATGCCATAGTATTCGCACTGATTCCAGACGTAGTCCAAAGAGTGGGACAACATTAAATAAACAAACATTAACACACCTACCTATAGACGGGATAGCCTGTCCAGCAGGCAGAAACGCTGGGTGATATCCATCGTCCACAGTAACTCTCAGCTTTCCATTGATAATAATAACTGGAGCTACTCATCACCTTTCAGGGCGATGTCACCCAGCATTTCTGATGCTGAATAGGCTATAATTGCCAGAGTCTGACCACTGCGGTCTGTCTCCTGTCCCCTGCAGCTGCCAAAGACAGACCTCAGGGGGCAGGAGACAGGGAGCAGAGGGCAACTTCTAGCCCTTGTACCTGTCTTCTGCCCATTGAGACTGCCAGAGACAGACTGCAGAGGGCAGGAGACAGGAGCAAGGAGCAAAAGATAATTGGGCAACACCTACCCCCTTGCACATTCAAACACACACACCCCTTTCACAAACACTGAAATACTACACACCCCTCCTCCGCACACACTCAGCCACTGCACACACACACCACCGACCAAACACATCATGCCCCCTCACACGACACTCACACAACCCCCGTCCATCACCGCACCACACACGCGTCTCAGCCACCGAACACACAGACTCCTCCCCTCACACATACTCAGCCACCCCCCTCCCCTAACAAACACCCCTGTAGTTTCACTCAACCTTTCTCTGCCGACAACCTGGTTTTTTTTTCCTCACTCTGTTCGAGAGAGGAGTAGGAGCCTCGTGGGCCCCACTAAGCCCCACCCACTTCCCAGTAGTGCTCTCTGGGGCTCCTGGATATTCAAGGAGAAGCATGAGACAATGACTGTGGTGGTGGTGAACATTGCTTGCGTGGTAGCTGACGCTGCCCTCTGCCCTCTTATACCATAGAATCTCCGGTACTCTTCAGCTGCGGAGGTTAAGCCGACTAAAGCGGCTAGTGGCGGGAGACTAGCCCTCAAATAGTCGGCGAGATTTCCTGCCAAACGCGGACGGCTTGTGGCAAGTATGTAGCTATCCCCAATACTGACACCCGATGCTGCGAGGTGGTTACCGTGGAATATCTTTACATTTCAGTAATAAAAGCTGTCACATATACATGGTGCATATGAACATTCTCTTTTTTTTTTTTTTCTTTTTTTTTGCTTTTTTTTATTTTTCTTCAAAAATAAAAATTTAGTTTTTTGTTTTTTTTTTCTTTTTTTTTCTATTTTTTTTTTTTTTTCTTTTTCTTTTTCTCTATTAAAAAAACACGCAGCTAATGGATTAAATTTCTTAAATGATTCTCTTATTGTCTTACACATTATTTTTGCGTAAAAAAAGAATAAGGGCAATGTTCACCACGACTTTATTGTGATCCGTTTTACGATCCTACCCCCACTCCCCCGCACAAACGATCTAACAAGTGTCATGTGATTAACATTCGCTGTTCAATGGCAAAAGCACCATCGCTGTTCCACAACAGTGATCCCTATTGCGCGACATTCGCATCCGCTATTCCATCCGTTTTAAGAAGAGGCACATTCTCAAAAACTTCTTTTAGCGTTTTACGCAAGACACAAGAAATCCCTCATAAGAAATAATGGAGAGCGCTTTTGGCATCCCGAAAGCGAATCCAAAAGTCGCATGCATACATTTGGGCGTGCGTAGGATACGCTTTATGATGCCAAAAACGCAACCGTAAAACTCATTGGATTTAAATTCAAATATAAAATTTTGAATATTATGTTTGGGCTAATTTAGTTTATAAATGGTCATATAATATAATATACTATATACAATGTACATAAAGATTATCTAATTCTATCATATATAAATAAATGTATACTAAGAATTAATTTACATATATAATAATTTACTATATATATATCAATATATCGAAAAATACCTTTTGTATATATTTAATATATAATAATAATGTATATACATATCATAAATTATATAATACTATATAAAATGTATATAAATATCTAAATGTATATAATACAATGTACTGATAATTTAGTATTAAATTATATCTCTTTCTTTAAAAAAAATGCGTATATTAAATATAGAACTTAAGTCTACAGTATGTATAACTAAATATATATTTAGTTAGTAAATATTTAGTTTATAAATGATTTAGTTTATAAAAGACTGTTTATTAATCTCATTTACGAGGGTCTGAGATTGAAACTTATGGTTATTTCAAAAAAAAAATAGGGGGGGGGTGGTGTTCTAAAATCATAGTGTATGTTACAGTTGAAATGACAAGTAAAAACAAGCGATTTTTCTTGGTCATTGATAGGTTAGAATATATATTTACAATTGCAGTTTTGATAGAGGTTGATTTAAATAAACCATTGAAAAAACCAGATCCATAAAACGCATCCAAAACGGATCCAAAACGTCGTATGAACAAGCCCTAACAGTTTCCTGACCAAAACTCTTGCCGGAATTTTGATATAATAAAGGACTGTATTTTCTGCTGTAATCGCTGTTTTCCAGTACCTCAGATAATTATTCCCTGCTTCTTAAGCTGAGTTTAATATTAGTCATTTTTTAGATGCAAAAACCTCTGAATCAGAGCAGTCATGTCTGGCACAAATCACTTTCCCATATGGGATTGCCCTTAAAGTGTGGAAAGGATGACAGGTTTATGCATGTAAAATGCTATTTTCTGCGCTTCCAACTTCCTAAAAGAACAGGTTTTGATCTTACAAAAATGTTTTTTTGCTTTTTTTTCAAATGACTTGTAAAGATAGGACTACTGGATGATGCAAGTGTCTTCACTAAGGCCTCATCTATTTTAGCAAATATGCATATTCCCTATAAAAATAAAGTTAACATTTTGAAGCGTTCCTATATAAATGCCTTCCTTTATACATTTCAGGTTGATTAAGTGGTGTTCTCCGAAAGTTCTCCTAGTATGAAGTTTTATATGTAATAATCTGACAATGTCAGTCCAAGAAATACCTGATAATTTCCCTAGGATAGTAAACAAGACGTGCTCAGCACCTCAGCATATTGGAAAAGTGTACATAACAATCATGTTATACAAGTCACAAAGCAATACCCGAGTATTTTCTGTTAAGACCATTTCTACAATTGTACTTTGTGATGCAGAAAGCAGTGCAACTGGAATTACGTGGCCTCTGTTCTACAAGAGATTAAAGGGTTTGTCTAACTCCACTGATTCATCTTACCTCCGTCTTGTTTTATTGGTATCATTTTTAATTCAGGGGCATGTTTGCCGGATTCTACTAGGCTGCAGTAGAAGCCAGGTCTGTAGCTATAGTGACCAACACTGGCAGCCTATCATGAGAGATCAAACAGGTCTGTAGCTATAGGAGTAGCTGATGCAGCCCATACAAGAGGTTATATCTCAGAATAAGTAGGACACTATTAATGGACATATATTGCAAAGTGACTTGTTTTTGCAAGATCTTTAACATAAAAAGCAATCCTTGTAGCGAGACAACCCCTTTAACCCATTAACAGTAGCACCAGGTATCAGGGACTATATCTTACTGTTCCACCGGGGACCATAAGATAAGTATATATGGATCTTGCTGCTGCTAAATCTTAAAATGACCATACAGTTTAGTAGATGTCAGCTGCACAATCTTGTTGCCTACAGCTGTTCCTTCTGACTCTCCTATACATAAGCATTCACTGAACATGTGTGTATATGTTCTCAATAGGGAGAGGTAAATAATATGTGGTTAGTCAATTGAGAATGAAAAATTGGACATGTTGGCATCTAGCAGGCCCAATCTTTCTTTTTGCTGACATCATCTATCAATGGAGCGTTAACCCAGCCTTAAATATAAGAAAGTTGGCACGTCCTAACTAAATAATCAGATTTCTACAGCTTTGTGTCTTTAGTGTTCTGTTGGAGTGGCGGTTGAGGCTATATGTCGCTACTAACAATGGGCAGATTTTTTATTCCTGCCTAATACATAGGCCGTATAAATTTAGGTTATATAGTCTTAAAATGTGTCACATTTACCAAATGAATAAAAAATCTGGTGAATGTTTAAGTGTAAGGGCGACAAGTCCTATTAGGGCTGCGCCATTATTTTGGTGTATTTTGCGCCAAAAACTGTATTCTCTATATAAATGAACTTTAGCACACCAAATCTAGGTGCATTATACACCAGGCATGACCCATTTGAATGTGCCTAAGTAGGTGCATCAAATATACTATGTGCCTAAATTATGCTATGCGCCTAGATTAGGCGCATCAATTATACTATGCAAGGTATACCAGACGCCAGATTTTTGATTTTCCTCATTCAGGTGTGCTATACACTCATTTAATGCACGTTAAAATTGGCATGCCGGCGTCATCAGTTGTGGCAACATTTTGGTGCATGTTTTTGACACATGATATTGCATGTTAAATCATATTAAAAAAAAAGAGAAAAATAGCCGACTCACCACCTCCATGGAGTGGGAAACGAATACAAAACCGGAAAAAATTGCCAGCAATCCTTGTGAATGAGTATAAAAGTCTTCTTTATTAAGTATCCATTAAAAGCTTGTGGCATGGTGGCACAGGACTAAGTTTCTGATGCGTTTTGAGTGTTAACTTTAGTCAAAGCATGAATGCACTGCACAATGCAGGATATACTGTACTGTATATAGGAACACACTAATGCCAATAATACTAATTCAACTCACCTGGTCTCCGCTGCACTGATGCATGCATTCTATTGCATGTTATTGCCTCGCCAGTGTGCACCTATACTTATTTATTTAAAAAAAAATGTTTTTGGTGTGCAGAGCCAAAAAAATGTCTTTTTAGTCTGTATGGGAGTGGTCCCTCAGGGCTTTTTGCACTCCCCCCATGCATGGTTTTAAATCAGTGCAGGTTTTCAGTAGTTGTCCTTTTCCCCCCTAAGGTGTTGAGGTTGAAAGGGTCCAAGGATTTGAGCGATTTTTATCGAAAAAAGTTGAAAGGGCAAGGTTTTTATGGTATAAAATTTCCAGATCTTGAAATTAAGGTTAAAATCTGAGCATCATTATTAAGAGCCCCTTTTTCGGCGCTTCCTGAATTTTTTGGGGCCAAAATATATTATAGAATAGAGCAGGGGGAGATGGTGTGCGACGTTGATGGGATGTGTAGGGGTTGCGATTGGTGGAAAAATCAATGACCTCTTTTTTACATAGAACGCTTTTCCCTTTTCAGCCTCAGGTCTCCCAGGTTCATAGGGAAAGGACGTGGTCTGTGGGGCCACACGCCAGGGGAATTTTTGTCTATTTTGACAGAGAAACCTCTGCTTTTTGCTGTGACCTTCCAATTTAGTTATATTAGAGATTTGAAGATTTTATGTATTTGCGAGAATTTTAAAGCAGTTTTTAGGTGAAAATCAGGGCGGAGGGGCGGGGGGGGGGGCCCCCGGGCGAACAAGCAAGCTTTTCTATAAAGAACTTGGATAAAGTTCACCAACTTAGTGTAGATATTTTTAGGGAAATATTTTTTTTTTAACAGTTTGCTTTTGAAGTATTTCCTGGATATTGGGCAGTCTGAACTTTTTTTGGAATAAAAATATTTTAGAAACTGCAGGTCTCTTTGTTAGTGCAAAACCCCCACTTTTATTTCAGTATACATTTAGATAGGGTTCTTTTTTTACCATTACACCTGTGTTTTTTATTTTTCAACCTTGCATTTAAATTACAATCAGAAATTTTGTAGTCAGCACTCAGCACAGGTTGTTTGTTGCCAAAAAACCGTGTATGTACGAAAAATCATTAAAAGTGTTTTTTGACTTTTGCGCACCCGTATTTTTCTTGACGCAGCATTACGTAAATCTTAAAAAAGCAATTCATTTTCCCCACAGGTGAATTGAAAGGTGCAAAAAATCCCGTGTATTATACGAAAACATAACAGTAACGTGTTTTTTGCTTTGGCGCCCCCAGTACTGTTCTTTTGCGCAGATCTACGAAAATTTTAAAAACGCAATTCTTATTCCCCACGGTGAATTAAAAGGGCAAAAAAAAAAGTGTATTTATAAAAACATAACAGTTACGTGTTTTTTGTTTTTTGCGCCCCCCGTACTGTTCTTTGAGCGCATCTAGTAAATTTAAAAACAGAAAATTTCAATATTCCCACAGGTGAATTAAAAGGGTGCAAAAAATACAGTTTATTATTAAAAACATAACAGTTACGTGTTTTTTGATTTTCGCACCCGTACTGTTCATTGAGCAGCATCTAGTAAATCTTAAACACCCAATTTATATTCACCAAAGGGAATTGAAAGGTGAAAAAAAATAAGTTTTTTTATAAAACATAACATTTAAAGTTTTTTTTGACTTTTGGCCCCATATGTTCTTTGACGCAGCATCTAGTAAATCAAACAGCAATTCTATATTACCAGGTGTTTTGAAAGGTGCAAAAAACAGTTTATTATATCAAAACATAAAGTTAGTGTTTTTTGATTTTTGGCACCCAGTCTGTTCATTGGGCAGCAAACGTAAATTTTAAAAAACAGAAAATTCTATTTTAAACACGGGTGAATTTAAAAGGGTGAAAAAAATCAGTTATTATAAAAAACATAACAGTTAGTGTTTTTTGACTTTTGCGCACCAGTACTGTTCTTGACGCAGCATCTAGTAAATTTAAAACAGAAATTCTATTTTCCCACGGGTAAATTGAAAGGTGCAAAAAATACCGGTATTAACAAAAATAACAGTTAGGGTGTTTTTTATTTTGCGCACCATTTTATGTTCTTGACGCCCATCTACGTAAATCTTAAAACAGCAATTCTTATTCCCCCACAGGTGAATTGAAAGGTGCAAAAAATAAGTTTTTTAAAAAACTAACGTTCGTGTTTTTGATTTTGCGCACCCAGTACTGTTCAGGGCGACATCTCGTAAATTTTAAAAACACCCAATTCTATATTCCCCCAAGGTGAATTGAAAAGGTGAAAAAAATACAGTTTATTTATCAAAAACTAAAGTTCGTGTTTTTTGCCTTTGGACCCAGGTTCATTGACGCGCATCTAGTAAATTTTAAAAAACAGCAATTCTATATTACCAAGGTGATGAAAGGTGAAAAAAATACCGGATTATATCAAAAAAAACAGTTACGTGTTTTTTGATTTTTGCGCCCCCCAGTATGTTCATTGAGCGCATCTAGTAAAATCTTAAAACAGCAATTTATATTCCCACAGGTAAATTTGAAAGGTGCAAAAAACAGTTTTTTATATCAAAACTAACAGTTAGTTTTTTTTTGATTTTTGCGCACCAGTAGTTCATTGAGCAGATCTACTTTAAAATTTAAAACGAAATTCTATATTCACAAGGTGAATTGAAAGGTCAAAAAATACAGTTTATTATATAAAAAATAACAGTTAGTGTTTTTGACTTTTGCGACCGTCTGTTCATTGACGCGCATTTGTAAATCTTAAAAGAATTTATATTCCCACAGGTAATTGAAAGGTGAAAAAATCCCGTGTATTATTCAAAAATAAAGTTATGTTTTTTGATTTTGCGCCCCCGTAGTTCATTGCGCAGATTCGTAAATTTTAAAACAGCAATTTTATATTACCACGGTAAATTTGAAAGGTGCAAAAAATAGTTTATTATATCAAAACTAACAGTTAGTGTTTTTTTGACTTTGCGCCCCCGTATGTTCATTGAGCAGCTCTGTAAATTTAAAACAGCAATTCTTACCCCCCCAAAGGGTGAATTGAAAGGTGCAAAAAAATACAGTTTATTTATCAAAAATAACATTTTAGTGTTTTTTGATTTTTGGCCCCAGTATTGTTCATTGAGCGATCTAGTAAATCTTAAAACAGAAATTCTTATTAACAGGTGTTTTAAAAGGTAAAAAATACGTTTATTATATCAAAACATAACAGTTACGTGTTTATTGACTTTTCGCCCCCAGTATGTTATTGACGCAGCATCTACGTAAATTTAAAAAACAGAAATTCTATTTACCACAGGTGAATTGAAAAGGTGCAAAAAAAAAAGTTTATTATATCAAAACAAACAGTTACGTGTTTTTTGATTTTTGCGCACCAGTCTGTTCATTGACCGAAATTTTAGAAAATCTTAAAAACAGCAATTCTTTTTTTTCCACGGTGAATTGAAAGGTGCAAAAAAAAAAGGGTTTATTATACAAAAACATAACATTTACGTGTTTTTGTTTTTTGGGCCCAGATGTTCTTGACGCAGATCTAGTAAATCAAAAATAGCAATTTATATTCCCCACAGGTGAATTGAAAGGTGCAAAAAAATCCCGTGTATTTTTATCAAAACAAAAAAGTTCGTGTTTTTTGCTTTTGCGCCCCCAGTATGTTCATTGACCAGCATTGTAAATCTTAAAAAGAAATTTATATTCAACAGGTGAATTAAAAGGTGCAAAAATAAGTTTATTATATCAAAACATAACAGTTACGTTTTTTTGACTTTTGCGCCCCCGTATGTTATTGGCAGCATTAGTAAATTTTTAAAAAACAGCAATTCTATATTCACACAGGTGAATTTAAAAAAGGTGAAAAAAAAAGGGTTATTATATCAAAAATAACAGTTACGTGTTTTTGATTTTGCGCCCCCAGTTGTTCATTGAGCAGCATTTATGTAAATTTTAAAAAACAGCAATTCTATATTCCCCACAGGTAAATTTAAAAGGTGAAAAAAAATAAGTTTTTTTTAAAAAAAATAACAGTTACGTGTTTTTGACTTTTGCGCCCCCAGTACTGTTCTTTGACGCAGTTTTACGTAAATTTTTTAAAACGAAATTTCTATATTCACCAAGGTAAATTGAAAGTGCCAAAAAAAATCCCATTTTTATACCAAAAACTAACAGATACGTTTTTTTTGGAATTTTGCCCTTTCCAGATTTGTTGATAGCACCTTGCATTTAAAAATTTTGAACCCACAATTTTTTTTTTGGGATTAGGGGGTTTTTGAAAAATGCTGTGTTTTTCCCGTCTTTTTAATAAGAGACTTTCCAAAAATTTTTCCATACCTTTCTAAAATTTTTTTTTTTTTTTTTTTTTTTTAATGGAGCGAAATGCAGGTGGAAAGGGCGGCAAAGAGGGGGGAGCAATGGGGAAAGGGTACGGAGAAGGTGCTCCTTCCAGTGTGGCGACAACACGCATCCCAGCGGATCGTCAGTTGCAGGACCGTCGGCCTGTCATCGCGGGTCAGGGCCTGTAAATTTAAAAAGTAACGAACATCGCGCCAATCTGCCCCTTAGGGGTTAAGCAACCTGATCTAGCGTTTACCTCCCGTCCCCCCAGTACGGCACAAATGTGTCACGCTCATCAGATCGTCCAAAGAAGCAGCCAAAGTCAATCGTGTACCCCACTGTGGATTACCCATTGTCTGAAGACCTCTTTGATGAAAAAAAATGCGGTTGGGGTCAGAAGGATGTTAAAGATAAGAGGATGTTTTTGTTGCTCTACGCCCATTTACTGATCCCACCGAGGAGGTGAAGGAAGGGGTCAATGGCAAAACCCCGGGGCGGTCGGCAACCCCTTGCGTGCCCTTGTTGTACCCCGCAGCTTCTGGATGCAGAAATAGGACCCAAGTCACCTGTGTTGAGATGGATGATGCGACATTGCGGATCCACCCTGGTCTTTTCCGCGGGGAAATTTGCTTGCGGGGTTTCAAGGGGGAGAGGGGGAAAGACGATGGGGTAGTGTCAATAGGGTCCGCCACAAAAAGGGAGAGGGCGGTGCAGAAGTCCGTATATGTTTCCCGCACCCACGGTCGCGCAAACCCGTCCCCTTATCCCCGTAAAAAAAGGTCGGGCCTCTCAACCCTGGGCCCTTCTTTGAGAAGTCTGATTCATATGCCCCCTTTTGCCGTAAACGCTAATGGGCAAGAACCTTAAGTGGTTAAAAAACCAACATGTTAGTACATGCAGCGAATGCATGAGTTGAAAGGAGGGAAAACTTCCAAAAAAGGCCAGACCCACGCCCGGGGCCCCCAACCCCCTGTCACACCCCCTTTTTTCGCCTCCTCCCCCGCACCACAAAAGGGTTTCCCCGCTGCCATGTCTCTCAGAGTCATGTCAGGGATCAGCCTCCCCTTTTGCCTCCCGTCGCCCCGGTACCACCCCGCACCAACCCGAGACCCCTCCTCCCTTCTCCTTTCCGCCAGTTTGACGACCCCGCACGGGGTACAGCGGCCCGTCTAGCAGCCCCTTTGTTTCCCAGGTTTTGGGGAAAAGAAGAAACACTTTTAACCCAAACCATCCCCAAAACCAAAAGCTGAATGCGGATTGCCAGGCTTTTGGCCCTTGGAAAAGGTTGCCCCTTTCGGTCTGGTGGAAACGTGGGTTCCCCAGTAGGCCCCTTTCCTGCCCCAATCCAGATGCCGAGCAGGCATTTTTTGCCAGAAAAGCCGTCCCTGTGGCCAGCACGTGTCATCTAAAATTTCAACCGGGTTTTCTGCTTGTGTGGGAAAAATCCATCTCACCACCGACACAGGCTAGTAAGCACGGCCCAAAGGGGATATATCTTGTGAAGCTCATGGGGGAGTTTGGGGGGATGTCCTGGGGGTGCGGTGGCCTCAGGCCCGGGCACCCCTTCAAAACTGCAGGGTGGTGCGGGCTCTTTCCCCAAGGTCCCTTTGGGGGATCACGTGCCGAGACCCAGGGTGTTGAAATTAATTGTTGGAGACCGTCCCCCAAAACCGGTCAGGAGCTTGGACGGCTCTAACCAACGGACCGAGCCGCTGGCTGGGTGACAGAAACCCTTTTGCCAGGCAAAGGGGGTTGCGTTTTGGGGAAATTGCTGGCCCCCCCTTAAGATGGTAGGCTGGAGCAATCCTTTCCTGGAAAATGTCATGAACCTTCGTCCAGAAATTTTAAAGGCTCCCGGGTTGGATGCCCGTGAAGAAGGCTGAGGCTGAGTTGACTTCCCCGTTCGCACCCCGCTTATCCCGCCCGGTGGTTTGCAGGTCGCTCGGCCTCCCCGTCAACCGTTTATTGTTGACGGGGGAAACGTGGAATTCCACCCCCAATCTCCCGCGTTTGGCAGCAGCGCAATGCCATTTTCGCGTACGAAGTGAACATGGCCTGACAAGAGGGTACGGACCCCGGGGTGTTGAACCACCCGGGGTGGAGGCAGGTGAAAGAGTCTGCCCCATCCTTGCCAGTTTTTAAAAAGCCACCAAAAATGGTCAGTGGGGACAATGCCCCGTCAGCATGAGCATTGTGGGGGATTTAGTTCTGGAAGATGTTGGACACTCTGAAACAACGGTCCCGCCAGCGAGGAGGAGGAGACGGACACAGATGGGACCGGAGCCCTTTTTTCCTAAATCCAAAGGCCCCACAGTTTCAATTTCATCGGTTTTATTAGGCTTGGTTCGGGGTCCAGAGTATTTAAGGGGGCATCAGCTCTCAGGGTGCTCATCTCAGGCAAGCCGGGCTGTGTTGAAGTGTGCCCGGAGGCGGGAGGAGGGGTGGAGGGGTATTCTGACACCCCATGTTACCCCGTCCTGCCTTGGAAAGAGGTTGGCGGACTTTGAGGAGGGGGGAGGAAGATGAGGGAAGATCAGTTTTCTAGTGCCCCTCGCCCAGGGCTTTGGGAAATAGGGTCCCTCTTCAATGAGTGCTGGATGCTCCATTTCCTCCCAAATGATCCTCGCATTAAAGGCCCTCAAAAAGAACAACAGTTATGGGTGGCCACCCCCCTGGGATCCGGTAAAAAACAAAAATCGCATTTTCCTTCCCCCCCACCCAAATAGAGATTAAATGCAGGAAAAGGAGACTTGCTGTTATCAACTGGAGACATCTGTTGGTCTGCTTCCGTTCCCCCCCCAATGTCACGGTGGAACAACTCAGCGAGTGACGGAGTGAGTCCAAGTAGGCGTTTTGGGGAGCAGCAGGGAAGGGGGCAGAAGCCTAATGGGTGGGTCTGGCAATTTTGTTTACCCCTCACCAAAGCATGCAATGCAGGGCAACCTTTCCAAACACCGAGTCAGTTTAAGATATGGTGCAGACTATCTGCGTTCAACACCGATATTTTTTCATGTGTTCCGGACCCAATAGATTTGGGTATCAAATGGACGAATGGCCCCAGCGGTGTCAGCCCTAAGGGGGTTGTCCCGCCCCGCGCCGCGTCATATCTGAGGGACCTTAAAACACGCGGGGGGGAGTCTTAAGACAAAAGCATCCCGGGTTTCCACAGTAATTGGTGTTGACTTTCATCAAGATGAATCAGGGATGGTCTTGATGATGTTTTGGGGCCCCAAATTTCCGGGTCACCGATTAGTTGCCCGGTTACTTCAATTCCTTTTAAACAAAATGGTCCCTTTTAAAATTTTTTTTTTTAAAATTTTTTTTTACTTCAAATTTTTTTTCTTTTTTCCAACGTTTATTTTGATGGTTTTGCTGTGAGGGGACTGTAAAAGACAGCAAAGGGTTTTATGAAAACCCTTTCCATTTATCACTTTATTTAAGAAGTTTTCGATTTTCAAATGGTTTTGAGGTCATGTTGCTGTGGGAAAACAGCTATAATTATGGTCCCTTTTGGAATGAAAATGTGGTTTTTAAATGGCATTTTCCCCCACAATTTTTAACATGGCTGAGAAATATTTTTATAAATTTTTTGGGTCATCGCTTGGGGAAAAGCGCAATACTACAGACCCATTATAAAAAAAAATTTTTTTAACAGAATTTTTTCTTCACAATTGACCAAAGTGGCTAAGGGTCAGTTTGAATTTTTGGGGGCATTTTGCTGTGACTGAGCTATTTCTACAGGTCTATTCTAAAAATTTGTTTCTAAAGACATTTTTTCTTCACAATTGACCAAGTGGCTCAAGGGTATGCTTGAATTTTTGGGGGCATTTTTCTTGACATGAGGGTATTTACAGGTCCCCTTTCTAAAAAATTTTTTTCTAACAGAATTTGTTCTTCACAAATTTACCCCAAAAAGGGTAAGGGTCATGCTTTGAATTTTTTTGGGGGCATTTTGCTGTGAATGCAGCTTCTACAGGTCCTATTCTAAAAAAAGTTTTTTTAACAGACATTTGTTCTTACAAATTTACCCAAAGTGGGTAAGGGCATGTTTGAATTTTTTGGGGGCTTTTGCTGGACATGCAGCTATAACAGGTCCTATTCTAAAAATGTTGTTTCTAACAGACATTTGTTCTTACAATTGACAAAGTGGCTCAAGGGTCATGCTTTGAATTTTTGGGGGGATTTTGCTGTGACATGCGCTATTTCAGGTCCCATTTAAAAAATGTTGTTTCAAAAAGACATTTGTTCTGCACAAATTTCAAAAAGTGGCTCAAGGGTGATGGGCTGTCAGAAAAAGGAATGGGAGGACACTGTTAATGGCACTATTTCCAAAATGACTTGTTTTTGCAAGTTTTAACTAGCTTCAATCCCCGTATTGAGAAACCCATTTTTGCAAAGAAAAAAAAAGAAAAAAAGACAGGTGGGATTCCATCCTTTTTTAAAAATGGGTTTTTTAGAATTAAATACTAAAAAAACTTGCATGTACAAAATAGCTGTTAAAAAAATTCCTTGAATTGTACAAGGGAGGCACAGGAAAACTTGAACCCGATGTAGGTTATTTAAAAGAACATGGAGTATGGAGACAGACAGAGAAAAAAAGTACAGGACCATTTCCCCCAGACGTTGAGTTAAAAAGAGAAAAAAGAATCCAAAAAGATAAAGGGCACCCGGTGTAACAGGGCCCCTTAACCACCATTTTTTCCCGTGAAGTCAATTGGTCCCCCAAATCATCGGAGGGGCGGCTTCCCCGGGGTTTTCTGTGTACAGAGAAGGGGGGGATTTTTTTACACTTCCGCTTCCCCACTTGCTTCAGCACGACATTTTCGTTGCTGGTTTATAGGGCATTTTAACCCGGTGTTTTAAAAATGAGGAGCCGCCCGGGCTTTCACCCCCACCCCCTGTAAAATCCCGGGCCTGGGTATGCTGGGCCAGGACGGTATAGTCAATGTCCAGTGAAACTAAATGGTGGTTGAAAAACTCCCCTTTTGGACTTTTTTTGTGGGGGCTGCGGTTTGGGGGGTCATGCGGGCCCCGGACAGGTATAGTCAAAGTCCAGTGAAACAAAATGGTGGTTGAAAGCTCCTTTTTCGGCACTTTTTAAATGTGGGGGTATGCAGGTTTTGGGGGTCAGCTGCGTTCCAGGGCGGGATATTCAAAGCCAGTTTAAAATAAAATGATGGTTCAAAATCATACTGCCTTCTGTCACTTTTTTAAATTTTTGGGTGATGCAGGTTTAAGGGGTCAGGCTGTGGACAGACGGGAAGTAAATGGTCTGTCTTTTTTTTGTGACTTTTAAACTAAGTGGTTGCTAAAATGTAGGACGTATCCAACTGTTTTTTGGATGTTAATTTAGCTCTCCAGCCTTGTTTGGGTGTAATAATGAAGGTGTTGTTGCTCTCCCATAGGCTTTAATGGTAACGTATAATCGTGCTACTATCGAAAAACCCTTATCGATGCGGCCCCACTATGATTCGATCGATCTCGATGCCAATGCAAACGCTCAACACTATCCAAGAGAGGGACGTTTTGTGTTAGGATTTACCGTGCGGGTTTCCCCCCCGATGCAATTGGGAGGGGAGTTAAACATTTTTACCAAAAATTGTGAATAAGAACCCCAAAATTTTCATATTCCTTAGTAGTAATCATTTTTCAAAAATTTCCCATATGCCTTTGGTGTTTTTGTTGATAGTGTGCCGCTGACATTTGGAATAGATGTATGTTATATAATACTAATTCAACTCACCTGGTCTCCACTGCACTGATGCATGCATTCTCCAAGCGTTCCACCATCTCTCTGCTGCCCCGGCTTGTCATATGAAGATGACCTAATACAATGCGTCATCACTGGCTGTGGAAGAAAGGCGGCCCCCCCCCCCCCTATGCATCACTTGCACCCGTGATCCAATAGATGGCAAGGATCCCACCTCCTTCTCCCTTTCTAACCAATACAATGTGTGCTTTTATCCAAAAAACAGGTGCAGCAACAGTGGCGAGGACACAGACAAGAAAAAGATGCAAAAGCAAACAAATCGTGGGTCCGGACCAGGGGGTGATAAAATAATAAGAGCAACAGTATAAAACCAATATACAAATCTGACCACACAACAAAAGTAAACCAACCAACAAATAGTGGGAAAAAATACAAAAGCAAAGATATGATAATTAATGCCCACTTTCTCTGTAGTCATGCCCCTTTTGACAATGCTATGCCACCATTTGTCAAGCGAGGTGTAGAAGTGTCTAACACAAAATACATGTGGTGTAAAGCTTGTACACCAGTATTTTGGTGCAAACTTTGCCAGAATTCTGGTGCAATTGCAATAAAACATGTTCCCTAATGTTCTCTAATCAGGCATATACATGTATTAATCCCTTTTACCATGTTCTGAATTATTATTCCTAACACATATGTAGTAGGGATAAAGGGCGACATGTATAAATGGGGCTGCGCCAGATATCCGGCGTCTTTTCAGCCCGATATCAGGCGCAGCCCCATTCATACATGTTTAAATCTCCCTCTCGCACTTGAGGCGGGTGCACTAGAACTGTAGCGAAGCTACATATTTATAGTTTCGCTATGGCATTTCTTGGCGCATTGCAGTTGGAACAGGTAAACCACTTTCAAAGTTGTATACCTGATCCGAACTGTCGTCCAAGCACTAGAGTGCGCCTGATTTATGACCCGCTGTAGAGCGGGTTCATACACCAGGCGCATTCTAGCCTAGTATTAGGTGCATGGAATTTGGCATGTTAACGCCAAATTTCATGCATGTCACCCAAAATGTGTAAAACAGTTGCATTTTCTAACCAGAATAATATATTTATTAATGCCTATAATCCATTTTAATAACACTGGAAGGAAATTTAACCTTGTTAGACTGTAATTAACTGTGAAGTAGGCTACGCAAGTAAATTTAACATGGATTGCATGTTTAATTTTTGTCCATTAGAATCACAAGTATGAAAAATATCTCCAAAAAGTAATGGCCTTACCCTCAATTTGTTCTGTCAATTACAAATTACCATCCAATACGTATTCAATAGTGACATCCAGTAGGGCTGCAACTACTTCATCTTCTGATCTACTAATATTGCAAATCAAGGTTAAAAGAAACACAAGCACTTCATATGGCAGACATACTGTGTCTTAGTATATAAAAAAGGATAACAGTGCTCACCTTCTGGTGTTATGTAGGTCAAACTTAAAGCGACACTATCATCAAAAATTTGATTTATTCAAATATTGATAAGCAATATGCAACCATTATATGGATTTTTTTTCTTTTAATTGAGTGAATTTTTTTTAAAGATTTTTTTTTATATATTCCCCTATGTACGTGACTTCCTGGTCTGTCTCTCTGACTTCCCCTCTGAGCTCTCATTAGACAGTAGTGCTGTTGCCTGCAAGATATTATTCTTATCAGCAGGACCTGATATGTGTGAAGAGAGACTTAACCCCACCACACCCTCCAGCGCAGAAAAGTTGAACCCATTATCTTTTCATGATTTTGTTTTGTCATTGTCTTGTCAGTCTAATCTAATCCCTGTCCAGAGAACAATAGACCGAGTATTAGGTCATTGGCTACTATTTGTAATGATAATAAATAGAGATAAGCAGCACCAGCAGTAAAGTGGGGTTAGTCTGCCTTGCCATTCAAGAGTTTTAGCGATCAACTATTACAGCTACAGAAGGACAAGGTCTTGTTTGTTATTTTTAATTGTATATGACTGTCAAAATAAACAAATGCTGCCAAAAACGCTAAAAAAAAAATAATTGCTTTCTGATGAAAGTGTCCCTTAAAGCAATGATTACTATTCATGCACTTAATCTCATAGAGAGAAAATAGTAAATCACTAAAACACATTACATGGACTTATCTAAATAAAATATATTTTTCCTTTGGAGCTTGGTACGAAGAAAGCGTTTTTCTTTTGTATTCTGATCTACTAAAATGTGACAATTTAACTTTGGTTATTTATTAACATTTCCGTTACAACCTACCTTCCTCACTCATTTAGTTTATTAGTAGTTAGTAAGGATTTGATACTGTAGAACATACTGCACGATTTCAGCTTCTGGCAGTTTTTCTGCCTTAGGCTATGTTCACACGTCTTATTTGCGGGGCGTAATTACCTCGCCGGCCCATAGACATTCATTACCAGCGGCGCGTATACGCCGCTAGTAAATGACATGTCACTTATGTTCACTGCGGCGTATTCGCCGAGCGGGGTGAGGAGACGTAATCCACAGTTCTCATAGAGAACTATGGATTACCGTAATGACTGGGACATATTCCAGCTGTAATTCGCGCAGTACGGCGCGTAATTACAGACTGAAATACATCCCGTTTTAAGCCGTCTGAACATAACCTAAGATATGGATACTATGTATTTAAAAAAAATGTTTTTAGCACTAATTGCTTGAAGTATCCTCACTTCACTTGGACTTGAGGCAACCCGACGATCCAGAA